>JANIJG010013925.1:0-48641 GCA_024611175.1 Megaceryle torquata | reverse complement strand
TATTAATATATCTATATAGTACATGGATCTCACTACTCAACACGGTAGCAAACTTCTACAATCACACCACAAAGATTTCTCAGAGGCACTCACAAATTATTGATGTTTACCCCAGGGTAATTACTGTCACTCCATGTGTATGTTTCATCTGTCGGATACAGTAAATTGAGATACAGTCTGCCAAATGGCGAATGTCTGTTTTCTCAAATTCCTTTAAAGATGCTCAACTTTAACTGTTCTTCTCAGACACCAGATGAAAGCAGCATTCAGCCATTCAACAACTGACTTTTGCTGCATATATTTTCCCAAGGCCAAGAGAATGGAGATTTCCTTGAGGTTCTATGAAGGTGATCTCTGACAATGTGTTCTCAGCTGGCAGGTACTTCAGCACATACTAAATACCTCAATTAAATCCAGCTATTTTGGAGGGAGTTGTATGAAGACGAATCTGATTCAGAATTCCTCTGTAAGTGTTTATAGGTAAAATGACATAATTTTAAATACATGCTGTCTTCCTCGCTCCTCCTGCACTCCCTCTCTTTTCTTTTTTCACTTGAACTTTCTTTTGGCTTTGAAGTTCCCAATCACATTTTCACATTGCACATTATTATATATGTAAAAACCTGGAAACTGAAGGGTTGTTTAATTTCAGTGTATGCATATGGGCTACACTGAAGTCCATGTGAGTTGTTATATTCCTCCTGAAAGCCTTGGAAACAGCTACGGGCAACATGTTACTGCAACTTGTGAAAGGCTGCAGCTGTCTATTTAATTAGTCTGAGACTGCATTTTTGCAGAGTGAGTTGAGTTAAGCTGTGGACTGTGAGCTGACAAGGCTGTCACAACATGGCTTCAAGGGATTTGAACCTCTGCATTCACAGAGAAAGCAAAACATTTTCAAGGCTGCATGAGCAATGTCCTGTTATAAAAGAACACTTAACAACAGTGCAGGTGGAGCCCTCATCTCCATCATCCTCAACAAAGCATAATTTTTGAATGTCCAACCTTATATAGGTACTTCTCTGTTTAGTACCTGAGGAGTACAAGTACCATGTACAGATTGACTGTACTCAGGAGAGGCTGGGCTTCTATAGCCTGGAGAAGAGAAGGTTCTAAGTCATCCATTGTAGAAGAGCAAAATATAACAGGCATAAACTGAAATAAGAGTGGTAGTACCAGACTGGATATTGAGAAAAACTTTTCACCATGAGGACAATCAAGTGTTAGAAAAGATTGTCCAGAGAAGCTGTAGATCCTCCATCCTCTGAAGATTTCAAGATAGAACTGAATAAACCCCTGAGCAACACAGTTTGATTCCATAGATAATTCTGAGACCTCCTGAGGTCCCTTCTAACCTGAATTATTCTATGATTCTGTAATCTTCAAGTAGGTCTCACTGCTGGTGGAGTTTGCCTCTGTGCCCCATTCCCAGTGGGCCTGGTGACACACCATGGCTTCTGCATTCAGGTAGGGACTGGAAGATTTAAGTTCTAATGGCTTTCAGTGGAAGTTATCTCCAACATACTCTGGTGTCATGCTGACTTCCAATTGTCTGTGCATCCTGGGGCTTGTTTAAGTGAATAATTAAGAGGTTTCTATCTTAACTGTGTTTTACTAGCAAGTACTTATTTCTTCCACCCTTTCCCTCCTGGAATGGTTCTTCTGATCATAGCTTTGGACCCTTGGGAATGCCAGTGAGGCGTGGCAGTTACACATTTTCCAAGGCTAGTGAAAGATGGAGAAAGAACACTGCAGCTCAGGAAGCTCTAGAAAAGGAAAAAGGAATAAGGAAGACATAAGGAAGACAGTGCTGCACTGATTATTTTTTTCCATGTAATGAAAATGAACGTAACTGCAATAGCATTTTGACAGTAACACTATGACACCCGGTCAGTGGCAGGAAATGAAACTGGATGCTGTTTGGAGCAATTTTTCCTCCCAGAACTGCAATCACAATGTGCATAATCAACACAATTATTGCAGCATGCTCTTAACCAAAGTGACTGATGTGATGTAGCTGGCTTCTGTGCAGAAGTCCTCTCCAGCGGATGCCAAACAAGGGAAACTCCTGTTTAACAAACCCAGTACACTCTACTTCCTGTAGGTGGTCTATGGCAGTGACATTCACCGTCTGTTGCAGTCATGCTCCCTTCTCTGTTCAAAGAATTGTACAAAGTAAAGCAGTCACCAATGTTAGCCTTATGGATAGTCAAGAATCATAGCATAAAAACTGAGGATGGTGGTGACAGAGAAAGGAAGCTCCTTCCTGATACCATTGGATGGACTTCACTTAGATCACTGTTCCTGACTTTGGATGGAAGTGACAAGCCAGTGTCCCAGGTTTCCTCTACCATTATGGCCCTTATATGAAGGCCAAACTACATGTGGCACCATGATGAACTCTTAGTCAGAGCATTCAATTTGATCATCTTAAGTAAGATCACTTTGACAAGCCTTTCACCACTTACTGCTTTAAAACTTGAACCAATATGCTGCATCTCCTGCAATTCCTCCTGAATCCCCTCATTCAGCGTAACATCATGTGAACAATGTCTTCCTTCTGTAGAAGGAAGAAGTCCGGGACATCTACCTTTGTCTGAGGAGAAGGAAGAAGCAAAAAGCAAAAAGTAATGCCCTAAATTTAAACTGGATAAAGAAAAGGAATAGGATAGCAAGAAACCCCAGAAGGAATAATAGCAAACGAGCAAAATGCAGTGCCCATCTCAACAGGCCCTGGCAGCAAGGTGCTGAGTGGAGGGTTTCTTTGAGCTACAATACAGGTCATGGAGGAACACAGAGTGGAGTGATCAGAGAATGAGGTACACACAGTGACAAAAAGCACCACAAAAAATGTTAAGTCTTCCAGATAACTACATGGAATTGAAAATTCAAGGGCTAAACACAAATGTTGTAAACTGTTCTGAGCCTAGAACTGGGGAAAAAGCTTTATCCCCCAAAACCCCAGTGGGCATTTAAAGATGGTTACAAATTTGTATGCCTTAATTTCCCAATCTATTAAATGAAAATAATGTTACTTGATATTTTTATAGGCTTCATTCCTTTGAAGTTCAAAGGGCTCCAAGATCTTAGAAGGGTAGATGGATATAGAAGTACAACACATATTCTTTTTGATTATCATCTTTTTGATCAAAATTTCTCATATATTTGGAAATTCTCCCTGAATTGAAGTGACTTTTCAAAACCACATAGCACTGTCTGACTACATGGGAAAAATAACCTGAAGACCTTTGTTCCAATTAAGCTGAAAAGATGGGAAATTTATTCAGAATGCTGGATCCGTAAGGCTCTTTAAGATAATAAAACCACAAAAATACCACAGAGTATAAACCCTTCACATTACAAATCTCTTTGGGCTTCTGATCTGGCTACAGTAGGAGACAGAAAAAATGTAAAATTTCATTTCTTGGAGAAATAACCTATTTAAAAAAAATAAATCTGAGGTACAGAAAAAGGCGTTTACCGAGAAATCTATGTAACCAACCTTCCATTGAAGAAAGGTATGTTTTCAAAATCTATTTGCTTTAATAGCATTAGCAAAACCTTCCAACAATTTGTACATGACTATATAGTGATGTTGACACCTTTCATTTCATTCTATAATGCAAGACCTTCTGATAATGGCATAAATAATCAGTGACTGCTACATGTAAAGTAAGAATGCAGTCCATTTAATAAGAGAATATACCTTTCATCTTGTCCACTGGCTTATCCAAAGAAGGTAAGAATCTAGTACTGCTCCTGGTTAGTGTTTTTAACACTGAGAAACCCAGTCCTTATAAGCTTAATCAGATTACTTGATACTGATATGCTATACAGTCGCACTAATATGACATACAACAGTTTTATTCACTATTTGAAAATATGATTTTATCCAGTATGTTAAAAGACATTTGTGAACAGTAAAGGTCTTTATTGATCATTGAATGATTTAAATGTTATGATTTAACCAAACTGGACATGGATCAGAAAAAAAATACATTTTGAAGTGTTGTGCTAATGAAGTCTTTTGCCTTTGTTGAATCAGAGTTCATATCTGATAATCCATTTTACTCAAATGAGAAGAGAGGAAAATTTAAGCAATCAGCTTAAATTTGCCTAATTCTGTAATCATTAGACCTGTTTTAGAACAGCAGTAACTACTACTGATTCCAGTATGTTTATGCCTATTTTACATCAATGAACTGACAAATGAAACAAGGCCCAAGTATTTAATTTGACTTTTCTTAACCTTCCCTATTCAAACACCTAAGTTGTATGTAATCAGTATGTATGAAATGAGTAAAAGCTTACACTCCAGCCATGCCCTTAGAAACTGAAGCATCTGTACTTGCAAGATTGCCCCTAAGTGCCAGGTAGAACTGCACAGACCCGAGCTGTAACAGATTAAAGCACATCAATCAAGCTGCTTCCATATTAACTGCTAGGCGTTGCTCAGAAAATGTTAAGCAAAGTCCAGGTTTTCCCTAGGCACTTATAATCAAGAGTATTAAATCTATGCAGGAATTGATGGTGATTTTCTAGATAACCCAGTTGAAAAATCAGAAATTTCACAGAAGATAAAAGACAACACAGTCTTTTATTCATTAATAAATCACAGTACTATTCACAGAATAATTCACAGGAGTATTGAAAGTTCCTGACTCCTCATAATGAATTTACAGACTTCAAAATCTTTCTCAAAAAGTATACAGAAATATCTATAAGAAGAAAGATTTCAATATGTGTTGCATATACAGACTCATCCCACCATCCTGAGCTCACCTTCTGAACAGGAGCTGTTGTGAAACCCTTTCACCTGAAGTCAATAATCAGAGGAAATAGTGACTATAGCAATTACTCAAAGGTATTTACACTGCTTGTAGTGTCCTTCAAGGGGGACACCTGCAGTTGCAATCTACATTCTCTAGTCTGATGGGTCTTTCAATCAGCTCATTTGAAGGAGGGAGTCATCAAGACAAGTCAGCTGTTAACTGTCTGTGCACAGTAAAAGGGGAACAGCTGCTTCATGTACCACACCTTAGGCACCTTCCTTCAATGTTGGTATAACACTTGGGGTCTTCCATAATCTCCGGTTCTGATGACAGGGACCACAATTTCCTAGGTTCATGTGAACAACAGCATTGCATTATCTGAGCAACTATGTGGAGAATTTTCTGACTTAACAGTTGTGAGTAGATAGAACTAACACATTTCATCAATACTTACAGGTTTTAAAGAGTTTCTTATTAAAAACATAAGTTCAAATAAAACCTTACCTTGCTTGTTTCCAACACTTTGATTAGTTATTAGTCTAGAGCATGCTCAGGCTTCCAGTAAACTCCAAAGGCATGGATGACTCAGCTTTCTTTAGTGCTCTAACAGAGCGTAAGGAGCGCAGAAACCCTGCAATCACTGGTTCCAAAGCTTCCAGGTTCATTCATTCATCCTTCCCAGGGCTTCCAGTCTCCCAGTTCCCTTCATCCTGCTCAGGCTCCAAGTTGTGCACTGCAGCTAGATCTTCTGGATCATTTATTTTTGATTTTCACCCTCACTGAGGGTGATAGTTCACCCTCACTATTCTCTGAATATTTCCTTTGGGAAGAAAAGTTTTGACTGTTTGGTATTACAGCATCAAACAGAATACTGTTTCTTGAGCTACACACCCAGATACTCCCCCTTCAAATTTTCAGTGTTGCGTTTCCATTCTCTCTGTAGAAAAGACCTTTGGGACTAACACATAGTACACAATAATTATCAATTAATTGTTATTTAAATATTAAAAGTCTTCTAAGCTTAACTCCTGTAACTGAAATCAAGTTGTTAACAAACGGCAGAAATTCGTGGCAGTGTAAGTCAGGTGACTGGATAATACATAAACACTAATAAACATAAAATGACACAGAAATAAATTCTCTTAACAGGAATATGGATTCATTTCCATTGCTATGATCAGTTTATAAAAGACAGAAACATTACTATGTAAACTGTAGGAGGTATCGTCAGAGAAGAAAATACATCAGATACCTCTGCCTCCCCAACAAGAAGAAACAAACTCCTGCCAGAAACAGCAAAATGGGTGCTTTAGATAGAAACAAAAACAAAAACAACAACAACAAAAAAAAAAAAAAGAGAGAAATGAAAATGTAAGGGATTAGTTTCATACAGTAGAACTAACAGGGCCTATGGGTAGGTTCACATTTCATTTGACACCAAGGATTGTCACAAGCCAACTATTCAGCTCACTGAATTAATTGGACCACAGATTTCCCAAAATATTTGTGGAATTATTATTACTTGTTACCTGATAAGCTAAATGCCAGATTTTTTTTTCTTTTTTTCTAATGATTACCTCATTTTCATGTTTAAAATGTAATACTGCCAGAGATGTCATTATTGCTTCATTCCAAATTCAGTGCTGTTTGGACACAAAAATCATAACTCTAAAAATTAGCAATCTAAAACCTCAACTCCCGTTTCCACTAACTCTGAGAGTTTGTGAAAAAACAAATTTACAGAGAGAATACAAGAGACACCTTGCTAATGATCCCAGAGGAAGGACTAGCTACAAACAAGTGTGGATTTCAGGGGTGCATTTTAATTACTTGGTTCATTTCTTGAGAGCACTAAGGAAGAAATGAGACTATAGGTAGGAGGTGAATTCAGGGAGCTTGGCAAACCATGAAGAGAAGTAGAAGCTGGCAAGAAAAGCCTGTGTGCAGGGGCCATGCTGTAATTCAGTTCAGTGCAGCTTATCAGATTGACAAACTCTCCAAATATCACCAAAGTGAAAGGGTAAAGCCAGGCCTTACAGGTATCTGTTGTGTAGGTGCAATCCAAATCAAACAGCTCAAACTGGGATCCCACACTGATTCCTGATGCAGCACAAGCTGTTGTATAGTATGCCTACCATCTCTCTTCCAGTAGGTTCAGGCAGCTTTTATTTCCATTTATCAGCACCTCTTGTAGTGTCTCATAATTTGAGGTAATGTGTTTTTTTTTTCATTTATGCATCAGTATTGAAATTGATGCATAAATCTAATTCCTGTCTCCTCATCTCCTGCCACAGTAGGCTCCAATCTCCAGTTTTCATTTCATGTTTAATTACAAAGCACTAAATTAAAATTAGGACAAAGGTGAGTGAAGTAGAATTTCACAGGGGAAAAAAAAAAAAAGTAAATGCAAATGTACCATTCATAGAAAACTCTATAATACGTAGTAGGTGCCCATTTGTTTAGCCCAAAGACCTTCTCAGTGCCTGTCAGTTTGCTTCTGTGCATGCCTGTGGCCTGACTGCTTTGGTGTCTACCTCTCTTCAGCACATCAGCTGAACACGCAACATCCCTCTGCTTACATCCAGAGAGCATTTCTAGGCCATGCTTCATGCACCCTAATGGGATTAAGCTCTTCACAAAATGCAGCTGCAATCTTTTTCCATGTGGAGAATGAGAGCAGAGAACTGCCCGTGCACTGAAACAGCAGCACCACAGAAAGCGGCTGTGCAGATGCTCTCAGCCTGTACCCTTTGCAAAGCTCCCTGACTGGATGGCTACAGGTTAGCCTAGGCTGAGTACCAACCTTATCAGGGTTGTGTACTGTGGTGAGAACTGAAGATGGATTGGGTCTGAAAGCAAACAGAAGAAACCTACATATCATTTAAACCGTAAGGTTTGTGGGGCACTGTTCCTGGAAGGTGTCTGCAGCAGTAACTCTGCTTTTCACATAAATCAGTCCAGAGAGATCTTGGGAAGCACAGTGCCCTGTACAAAGTGCAAATATCATGTAAGACCACTTTTCTTAAAAATTTACATTTTTTTCAGATATCATTTCTGCTTGAGACATTAAAAAGAAAGATCTTGAGCTCCACAAATGAATGCACACACACACTACTTCATCACATCTGTGATTATTCACCAAACATGCTGATTTTAATCCTGCTCAACTCAATAAAATGATACCCTCCTAAATATAAGCACCTGAGGTAGTTTTTGGTGGTTATGGGCTTGGGCTAACATTCCAAACTCAGCTCTTTTCCTTTCATTGTTACCTTAAGAAGCAACAAAATACAAACCTGAATGATTTTCCTGGTTTCAAAGGTGTTCTCCTAGGCAATTCTAATTCCACCTCTGCCCAGGAGAAGCACAAGCCATGGCACAGTCCAGCAGCAATTTGAATGCACCAGCACTGAGTGAGCAGAAATGCTCCTGCATCTGTATCACCTAGAGCTAGGATGACTTAGCAGAACAGCCCTGCATCCTTATGCAGTATCACAGCTTCAGCCACAGTTGCAAATACCCTTGCTGACTGACTGAAACGGTCTTAATTTGCCTCCTAGTCAAACTATAATCTGTGATAAACTGTTATGAAAATGGACAATGCTTGGGGCTCTGTCCCAGTCCGTTTATAATCTAAATATCCACACTCCTCAGGAACAGCAGGAGTAAAGTCTTTGCCTGATAAACCTCCCATTTCCCTTTAAGGAAGCTAGGGGCAAAAAAAGAAATCACACATTTCTTTAAGCTCGTAGTGTGACAAATTTTGTAACCTTGTGATATTTGCCAGAAAACTGTCTGTTCAGTACATCTCGACCTCCATACCATTCTTTCAGAGACCATAAATAAATTATTCCTTTTCTTCTCTCTTTAAAGAAACAGTGTATAAGTTCCTGAGCATACTAAGGTCGGTGGCAGCTCAGAGCACTTACTGGAGAACCACTGCATGTTACAGGATCAAGCCCTAGCAGAAAGTATCTGAGCATGTTAAAACAGCCCCACAAAAAAGACAGGTCAAGGCTGAAGTTCATGTGAGGAGTCTGGTTAATGTCATAAACTGTGAAACTGCAACTCCTCTAATGAATGGGTTGTAGCAGAATGCTGAGTGGATGGTCCTGTACTGCTTTTTACAAACATACTTATATTGTTCAGGTAGGCTCCTGGAAAAGCAGCGTGACTATTACAGAAAGAGGGCAGTCACTAAATATGTATAATTTTTCATGTTGTCTACACAGTGAAAACAGAAATTCTAGATAATCATTGTTTCTAAGGGGTTTCAGGTTTTTTCTTTACTTCTCAGGTAGGTAAATATCAATTGA
Source organism: Megaceryle torquata (assembly GCA_024611175.1). Lineage (NCBI taxonomy): Eukaryota > Metazoa > Chordata > Aves > Coraciiformes > Cerylidae > Megaceryle > Megaceryle torquata. The sequence goes on along the minus strand of JANIJG010013925.1, from coordinate 39,553 downwards.
AGACAAATACAGCCTTCAGTTTGCTAGAACCAACATGGGACATGGATCATCAGAAAGTCACCTTCTGTCTTTACAAACTGCACAACTGTCATTTGGTCCTCAGACATAGCTGTGGCAGCATGGTTGAACTTTGCATGTTCTGCTATCTCAGTGGTGTACCAGGTGTTGTCAGCTTTCTATTTTTGACTAGACACACAACTGTTCATTTCTCTCTTATATTTCAATAGATACTGTGTATTGTGAAATGCACAACAAAAAATCAATCAGTTTAGCTTGAGGTCTCTTACCCCTCTACCGTACAAAGCTCAGTCATGCCCTGCAGACACTGCGGCTCCTGTTGTTACTGTTAGTGCAGAGGCTCTGGCTTGAATCAGTTCTCACCACATCAGGTGATAAACACCGAATTAGAAATGGTCTGAGCTCCAGAAGACTCATAATTTATTGTTTTGCTCCCCAGAAGTAAAAACCGATTAAATTATAAATATTATTCTAGACAAAAGGCAGTAAAATCTTCACACTATGTCATAACATCACAAACTCTCCATTGGCCAAACATTGCTGAAGAAACTCCTTAGAAGTGCTTCTGAATCCTGAAATATATTTATTGGAAATATTTCAGTCTTCTTCCTGTAAAAGCCAGATATATTGATTATGATGGACTCCATTTGCCCAAGCTGAGCCTCAGGGCACTGTAACAAAGTGGAGGAAATCTGGTTTAGACAAAACCTAATGGCAAGATACAGTTCTTAAGAAGGCATAAAGAAAACCAGGCTTGCTGTGACTCACACTCAGAAGGACAAAACCTGACAAACACTTGAAGGTTAGCTGCACTGGTGTGTGAATCTTGCTGACCCAGGTCCTGCAGTTGTATGAACACCTCTTGATAGCTGAAGTTGAGAAACGAGATACTGTGCCATGGGCTGAACAGGAACTTCATTAGACAGACCATCAACCAATATTTCAACAGAATATTGGGGAGGGGGTATATATATATATATATAAACACAGGCACAGACAAAAGCTCTAAACATCAAATTACATACAATCTAGTGTGACTGCTCACCAGAAGAATCTGCCATCTCCTGTAAAAAAAAAATCTTGCAGTGGATTTAACCTTGCCCTATATACTGCATAGATAAAGCCATTTCTCTTATTTTTCATACATATTATAGTCAGTTATTTATACAGTCTGCACTGCACATAATTTTTAAAGTGAGACTTCTACACAAGCCCCTGTATAAGCTACGAGGCAGAAATACTAGGCTTGATTCATTCCTGAATACAATTTAAAATGATGTGTCAGGGGTTTTTTATTCACCTCTATTGAAAATAGTCTACCTCTCCATGATTCTTTGTGATTGGGATACGATTTAACAGTACTATTGATGGATAATATTTAGCAATGAGAACTAAATTCTTGAGCCTACTAAAATCTATTTAGATGATGTTAACCAACTTTGCACTGATTAATTCTGGAGTCCCAGACAGATATCCAGGGTGAAAGAACGCTACAAGAACACTGAGGAAACACTAAGATCCTACAGAATGGTGTAGGATGGAAAGGTCATGGAGCCTCTCCATTAATAGCTGAACAGCAACAGCTGTAGATTTGATTTAGCACATTCCAAACTACCTGTCACTGTCTCAAACCCTTCAAGCTCCATGTTGGGCACCAAAAAGGACTGTTGTGCTTTAACCCCAGCCAGCAACTAAGCCCCACTCAGCTGCTCACTCATTTCCCCCAGTAGGATGGGGAGGGAATCAGAAAAGTGAGAAAACTTGTGGGTTGAGATAAGGACAGTTTAATAGGGAAAGCAAAAGCTGCACATGCAAGCCAGGAAAAAAAAGGAATTTATCCACCACTTCCCAATTGTCAGGCTGCTGTTCAGCCATCTCCAGGAAAGCTGGGCTCCATCATGGATAACAGTTACTTGGGAAGACAAACACGATCACTCCAAACATGCCTCATTTCCTTCTTTCCCCAGCTTTATATGCTGAGCATGATGTCATACGGTATGGAATATCCCGCTGGTCATCTGGGGTCAGCTGTCCCAGCTGTGTCCCCTCCAAAGTTCTTGTGCACCCCCAGCCTACACATTGGTGGGGTGAGGAGCAAAAAAGGTTGACTCTGTGCAAGCCACTGCTCAGCAGTAATGAAAACATCTCCAAAATACCAACACTGTTTCCAGCACTAATCCAAAACACAGCCCCAAACCAGCTACTATGAAGAAAATTATCCCAGCCAAAACAAGCTCAGAGATTTAGAAGACTTACCCTTGGAAAAACAGTCTACAGGCTCTATTGTGTTTTCCTCATAGCTCCACGGTGAAGAATTGTATGCGCCAAGGTGGAGAGTGACAGGTGTCCAATAAACTCCAGTAATACCAACCTGGTTGTTTGGGAGTTCTTGCCAATCATGATAAACTTAAACACTACTGTGAGTACTACTTGCACCAAACCTAAAGCACAAAGTGGGGAGCTAAAATTCTGTTCTCTCTCCAGCATATTTTAACAAAAAAAAAGTCATTATTAATAGATAATGTTTGTAGATAATCTGTCAATATGCCTTGGTGTTATCACCAAGGGACCATAAAGGGAGCACGAGGGGTCAGTTCAGGCTCAGAATTATTGACCAAAAGAAAGAGAAACTCTTTAGGGGAAAAATTCCCCCTCTGTGTATTACCACGGCGTGTGCAGAAATATTGGTCATGTAGATCTTCCATGCACCTCTGATGGGACTCTCAGTGGCTAGCCAAAATAAATACCAAGTTTTGCAATAGCGATTGAAGAGCAGATTTAATGCAATATGCATCTCAGTTTGGCTGTCCTTCTTTACCTTCTAGACATCAGACTGAGAACTCAGCTGCAAATACAACAGCAGACTACATTGTAGATTTTATATATATATAAAATGCTGACTGGACACTTCTGCTATGCCGAATATCATCTATTATTAGAAATCCCTGGGGAACCAAACATGGCCCTTGATTAATATAAAATTATTAAACCTACCAATAGAGTTTTGTTTACTTAAAAATATCAAATGAGTACCTCTAAAAATCTCTCATATACCAAAGGAAAATGTTAGATGATAATTATTGAAGAACCCCAACTCTATCTGTAGGCTAAATGGTGTCAGAAACAACTTAGCTGAATGTGCATTTAAATTGAAGAACATGATTTCTTGGTGTTGTTCCACCTGAAGAAGGAAATTAAGCCCCACATACATTAAAAATCCTGGTTTCAATAAGCCAGATGAACAGTCCAAAATTGGCTTCATAGATAAGAAATACAGCAGAGGAATTGAGGGTTTGAAATTCCTCGGATTATTTCTCTTCTGCCATTGTAAGTATACTCCCACCATCTACTGCTACAGGAGTTGTATTTCATTTTTCCCAAACTTAAAATATGTTCTCTTCACCAGCAAACTGTGATTTAATATAGTTCTATTTAGCATAATCCCATTTTCTATTAATACTCTGAAGTGTCCTAACTTTACAATATTTCATTACAGATACAGCTTTAGATATGTTCATATGAGCTAAATTAAATCATTATTCAAGTTCTGGCACGTTGTAAGATACAAGAAAGAGCCATCAGGAGGAGGAGGAAGATGCTGACAAAAATTCTGTCTGAGTAATGTTATTAATTATTCTATTGAAGGTTTGAAGATATATCAGCAGAATTCTGTAGCGAGAAATGTCTTTTTTTAAAAAACAGTATTTCTCTGACTTTTCTAATTTCTTGCAACAGTTAAAAGACTGAGCTGATCAAATTAATTTATTTTTGCTTTTAACTAATCTGCCTTATATTAAATAGACTTTCCAAACAAAAATTAAGATCTGATCTTTGCGACAGAGAAATTTCCTCATGAAAAATACCCATATAAAGGATGTGGTAAAAGGGGAAATTTCATGTAAACAACATCACGGAAGAAAGCTTTGGGACCAAACAACGGAGGTTTGTATATAATTTTAAATTATTCCATAATCATGTTGTTGCATTGATGAGACACTCCACAGAAGGAATCCTCGGAAGGGATTAAAGAGGTGTTAAGTCCAAACAACTTTTAAAAAGTCATTTTATATTTGAGGAGGATGTGGAATAGAGCAGCTTTCTAGACTAGCATGTAAATAGCACTTTAAGATAAATTTTGGCAATGCAAAAGGGCAGACTGTGTCAGCTATGCAACGAGACAAAGAGGGAAGGGGAGGAGCTACAGAGAGTTCTGAGAAAGAAATGGAAACATCAACTTATTTTGCTGTGATAGCTTCTTAACAGTAAGAAGACTTCATGTCTGTGGGACTGAACAAGAGCAAGTGAAAAAAATCTAAGACAAGGAGAAGAGTTAGTCTCAAATTCATGGTGGATAATAGGAATTTACCATTGCTACTCCCAGATTTTGTTACAAAAGACAAGCTGGCAGAGGGTAGCATACAAGTAACTCCTGATAAACGTAGTGTCTTAATGCTTTCAACTGCTTCACTGTCTTTTACCTGCACTATGGAAGCCCTTTCCCTCCTGAGAAAAATCAGTGAAAGTAGTGTCATATAGCTTGTTAACTGTCAGCATTTACCTTCTGGGTGTTTTTTAAAGGAAACAGTTTAATAGTAGTTACAATAAAATAAAAGACCTGGTGCTTCTCTCACATGAAATACCATAAAGAGCATGCTGAAGCCAACAGGGGCACTGAAGTGTAATTGAAAGGAGACTGTGGCTAAGTGCAGTTATGGCTCAATTGGATGTAGAATCAGGTCCAAAGTATCTGGATCCCATTCCTGATCTTATTCTTTGCAAATGTTTTGGATATTCATATATCTATGAAAATCTGATTGGTGAAAACCCTATTTTCTGAAATATCTTAATAAAGAGTTATCAGTTATAGAATTTGAGGTTTGGATTTGTGTGCCGTCAAACGTCAACCTAAGTGTTAATTCACCAATGGTTTAAGGCTAATTAAGCAGCTTTTTTACTGCAGTACTGCTCAGTAGTATGGTCAATGTTTAATGTTATTATTTTTCCCTACTTATAATTAGTAGAGACCAAGATGATCTTCCTGTCACAAGAGACATGATTGTACCCGAACCCATGTTTGCCACTCACTTCAAAAGCAGCAATGTTTCCTCTCTTCCCTTAATTCAAACAATAGTTAAATATGATTCAAAACCATCAAGCATTTACACAGATTATACTGCAAATTAATAATTGTAATGAGTATAAAAGACAGTGTTTGGAAGGCATATGTATCTTTACAAGTCATTTCAGATCAACACCTACTTAAAAGAGGCTTAGGAAGTAGTGTTCTATAGAAAAGCATCTGGTCCCTTCTGGCCAAAACCATTCTATGATTCTTCCACAGGAGTGATTAGTTCGGAGGAGCAGAGATGGAGATCTGATGCTCTGGAAAGCCGGGGAGCCCTCTCCCATACAGCAACCCCAGCACCTCAGTAACAGGCCGCCTGACTGAAGCAGCAGCTCCTACACTTCGCTGCTCGTTGCCACAGGGCAGCTCCACCTCTTTTTCAAGGGCTCGCATGTGCTTTCTACTGCCTTCAAATTCTCCACCTCGTTACACCCTCTCTTTTGCTCAAGCAGAGGTGCAGTCTCCGCTCTTCACCTCACCCCGCACACCCAGGGCCCTGACACAAGCGGAGATATTGCGTAATCTCCGCAGCTGCGGCAGCTGTCCTTCCCCGGCAGCAGTGCGGCGGCGGGCAAGCTGCTAGCGGCATCCCTCACTCCCGTGGGACCCGAGTCAGCGGGAGGGCCGGCTGCCCACCTCCCTCGCAGCCAACGTGCTCCCGACAGAGCGGCTGACCCTCGGCACGGCCCCTCAGGGCACGCCCGAACAGGACTAGCCCCGCGCAGAGACCAAGACCCCCACCCGGCGGCGGCGACCGCCGCAAAGAATCGAAACCGGCCCCCCCACGCATGCGCACGCCCCCTCCAACGGCCCCCTCCCCGCCCGCCGCTGAAGGCGTTACCCTCTCTGCCGAGCACGCCGCCGCGCCGCCGGCCAATGGCGAGAGGGCGCGCGCCGACCGCACAGTAACGTCACCGAACTGGCCCGCCCCTCCAGCCCTCCGCCCGGAATCCAATGAAAGAGAACGTGCAGCACGGGGTTCTTCCCCGCCTTCCGTGACGTCACAGCCACCTCCTCCCTCCCCCTGCACCGACCGGGCGGCGGAACCAATCAGAGCTTACCTGGTGCCCTGGTCCCGCCCATCCGTGCAGTGACCTCACTGTACCCCCTTCGGCGGCGGAGACGTGCAACCAATCAGCGGTGTAGGAAGCCGCGCGAGCTCCCCGCCCCGAGCCGTAATCCCCTTGTTCCCGCCCCATCCCCGTTCCCCCTTTCTCCTCTCTCCCCCCGCACCGTGTGCGCGGCGGTGGCGGCGGTGGCGCAGCCCAGCCCAGTCCTGTCCGTGCTGGTGGCGGCGCCTCCTCCTCCAGTGGCTCGGCGACATGGAGTGCGCTGCGGCGGGGGCCGAGTTCAACATCCTTCTCGCCACCGACTCCTACAAGGTGGGCGCGGGCACGGCGGGCGGGAGGGGGGTCACCTCTGTGAGCGCCCTGGCGCCGCCGCACCGGACCCGCCGGGCCTGGCGCCGGGGAGCCCCGTGCGCGGGGCGCCGAGTCAGGCCGTTCCCGCCACCAGCGGCTACCTTCCCCTGCCCCGCCTGGCCGGGGCTGGAATGCCCCCCCCCCCCCCACCCGCCGCCCTGCTTCCCCCCCTGGAGGCGTGAGAGCTGGTGCCCGGCCTCTGAGCAGCGCGGGGTGAGAACTCAGGACACGCGACCGCAGAGGCCTGGCCGAGTACTGCCCTTGTGCCGCCGATGAGGTGTCTGAGCCCGCACCCCCGTGGGGTGCCTCGGGCCGCGCTGCTAGGAAAGCGCCGGCGGCAGCTGGGCGAGAAAAGAAAGTGAAAGCGGGCGGGGTGGGCGCTGTCGTCCCGCCGCCCTGCGGGCGCGGAGCGGGGCGGGCAGGGCGCGAGGGGTGGCCATGGCGGGCAGGCTGGAGGCGGGGGCCGCCTGTCGCCGCCGAGTGTCTCTGGCCCGCGGGCGGCCGCCGGGCTGCTCTCCTGCCCTCCCTCGCCGCGGCGGGAGCGGGCTCACATGTTGTTGCCTCGGCGGACGGGTGGAAGGCGAGCAAAGCAGCTGCTCTGCTCCCTGTCTCGCTTCTCCTGCTTTGGTCAACTCGGGCGCCAAAACTGCCGGTTGCTGCCTGCGCGCCGGTAGCATCTGGCTGTGATACAGAGCGATTGGAGGAACCGGATGACTCAAAATAGTATTTTCTAGTCTTCTGATTAGTTTCTGGTCGTTGCGGTGTCAGCTTTGATAGGCAAGGTGTTTGTTTGGAGCAGGGAATCACACTTCGCAATCCTCCCTCCCTTCCTTCCGTGAAATCACTTGAAGAGTGTTGCTTGCTAGCAGTGGCCAAGTGCAGGTGCACTGTCGGTCCACGCTCTGATCTGGTGATTTGTGATCCAGAAGCTCTTGATGTGCCTCACAACATGAGTGTGCTGAGGCCCAAGTCCGACTTCTGCGCAGCGCTGGATTCAGGTAAGTGCGCACAATTTCTAGACACTGGGCAGAGCCGGTGTGTGACTCCCTGAGTCTGGTTGTACAGATGTGCACGTCTCCTAGACTGAAAAACTCATTTCTTTCCTTCAGGAGCTGCATTGCAATGTCAAAGAGGCTGTTGGGGCCCTAAACAGAACTACACTAACCGTCCTGATTATTATTTTAAAGCATTATGTTATAGCTCTTTAGAGATCTGACCATTCGGATGGGTTTCAGGGAAGGAGGAGACTTCCAGACAAAAGAGTTGAAAAAAGCAAAGAGTGTTATGGACACATTTTGTCACTGGCTGACTATCAAAGTACAAGCCTCACTATGTGCTCCAGTGGCTGACTTGTGCTGGTGTACCTTTCCTAGCACCTCTGTGATATTATTATTGTTGTCGTTGTTAGTGCCTCTGTGATATTATTGTTATTGTTATTATTATTTACATAAATGCACTCTTTTTGTAATTAAATTATTAACATTTACTCTCACGGAAGGGTGTGTTGGAAGATTGGACGATGCTGATAAATCTTAGAGCAACTCAGTCAGAGCATCCTAACGCTTGTTGAGGGCTCAAAACTGCTTTCATTAAGGGCTCCATGTAGCTACAGTGCTCTTTAAGAACTGTGTTTAAGTGCATGTTATCAAAACTTACTCAAACATGGAAGATCCACTTTTCTTCCATGTCTGAGACTAATCACATTACAAAATGTAGGCCTGAGTTTAAATGGGATCTATTTTAAATCTAAGTTGCACACTCCTTTTCTTAAATTCACTGTCTCTGCTGTAGGATTAGTGGTAGTGAGGAGCGTTGGGATGACAGATGACCAGTTTGTGTCTGGTTTGTTTGCTGTTTCATAGGGAAGGTGATTTGGTAACATTCCGGGAGTGGTAGAAATTTTAAAGAGGTCAAGTAAAGGCCTGGGTGGTTTTTCCGGTTTAAAATTGAATTTGGAGTAAGTCTTTCATGGCAGCTAGGAGCATTTGGAATTGCTTTAAAGACAGTTGAAATTGTCTACTTTATTAGGACCATTCAATTTGTCTTATTTCTTGTAGACTTTTTTTTCCCCCGAATCTTAGGAACTCCAGCAACTTTGAACAATGCTTAAACAAGTAGCTTCTTTTCTCTTGTTGGGTAATAGGAGCAAACATCACTTATCTTCTCCCTGGGTGATAACTGTCATTTCCTAATCAATAAAACACACGCCGAGCACTTTCAGTAACAATCTCACTAAAATATCTGGTAGTTTGCAACATGAAGCTTTTTAGGGGAGTTACCAAACACTCTTACTAGCAATTAAAACAAAAATGATAATTTATCTGGTGTGTGTTTTCCCCCCTTTTCTTTTATTAGCTATTTCTGCTGTATCCACAGTTACAGCATCTGTCTGATCGTTACATACAGTACTGCACAGAGATTCGGAGGAAAAACATGTATCATTTCAGAACCTTACTTGGTGATCCTATTGCCACAGATGCCGATCCATAGAAAATAATGTTGGTCACCAAAGTCATGTGGAAGTAAACAGCTCGGGGGGAGGAAAAATGTGCAGACCGTCCTAAACAGTAGAACCCTAGCTTAGGCAGCTGTCCATGAGTAAAAAGTTGTGGTATCTCAGGGTCATAACTGTCACAACTCATTAGTTTGAGTGTTAGCTCCAGCGTCCCAGTTCTCTCTGTTGCTTCAGTTGGAAATCTGGGGTGGAGAGAAAATTTGTTACTGGTGTAGTGCCTATAAAAATTCAGAAACAAAGTAATCTGGCAGGCAAAGATTTGTCTGTTAACAGTTAGTTCAGCCTCCTCTTCCTCTAAACTATTTTCCTGTCTGTTTGTGCACCATAAGGCATTGCCTTTTAAGTCACAGAAGATTATAAAATACTCAGCTTAAGAATCTTAAAAGCTGTTTTTGAACAGTAACTGAATATCATGCTAATTTCTAGTGTACTCAGTATTTCTAGATAAGAATAGTTAGCTCCAAGTGGGTGAATTTCTGTCTTGCTACACACTGGACCCAGTACTGAGCTTCCATTATGAACTGGGGCTTACTGGATTGTACAAGTACGACATGATTTTGAGGTCAGGCTTCAAATTGTCCAGTTTATCTCTAACCCCCATAACAAGATAAATGTTTTTACATCAGTTAGGTTTTTTCCTTCCTGTGTACTTTGGTGCATATTCTTAAGCTTCTCCAAATCCCCCAACAGTATAATTCCTTCTGTGTGCTGGGTATTATTTGCCATCCCCTCAGAGTCTGGGCATAGGGAATGGTGTGTGCGGTCATCTTGCTGATAAATAACAGTGGTTTTTTCAATTCTGTGGATCATAAAACTTTAAAGGGACTGATCAGTGCAGTGTTATCTGGAAAACCTCATTGTGTGAACATCCAGTATAGCAATGAAGCTTTTAATAGCAAAGTTTTCAGCTACAGACTCAGTAGTAGAAGGGAAGCATGTGAAGTCAAAATCCTTTTTGTTAGAAAGCTTCAAGCAAGGGGATATCAGCAGGCCCCTTGCAGCTCACCATCCACACTGCATGATGTCTTTTTCTTGGGTCTATACCAAGAAGTCCCAGCAGTCTTGCCCCTCTGCAACAGGGAGGGCTCTTTTCACTCACCACTTCCCCAGTAAAAGGGTCCATGCCCTTCGGTTCCTCATTGTATGACATTGTTGACCTTTCCATTCTCTTTCTCTTGATTCCCAATGCTCTGTTTATCCTGTGTTTGTTTATTTCTGCACAAGGAAGGAATCTTAAAGCGTATATGTAATCTGGAACTGTATTGAGAGGATCAGTTTAGCTGAGCTGTGTTATTCAGCCACAACATACAAGTGACTGGTGTGTACCAGGCCTGGGTTGGATGGACTGTGAGCTGAAAGTGGGGAAAAGCTATCGAAATGAGGACTGAACCTTGTTTGCTAAAGTAACAGCAGCTTGTTTTGCTTTTACCGATGAAATGTATTACTGTTGCTTGGAATGTTTCATAATTAAGCTGATAGCTATAATAAGCTGCCATGCAATTACCCCATAGGAGGAGCTGACTTGCTATCTAGACTGTAAATGAGATCCGTTTGAGAATTCAATTCTTTCTGGACTCTCCAAGGAAGCTCAAAAGATACCTTTTAACTGTGCATGCCTTACATGTTGAATTTTAAGTATTTGTCACTTCAAATGACTTCTACTCTGCATGGATGTAGGAGAGTGCTTACTTCTGAAGCATTTCATGTGAGCATGTTTATTTGAGGCTCTGACAGCCAGTATATTCTTTATATAGAAGGCTAGAGCTATGCTAAGAAGAGACACAAGCACTCTTTAGCGTATTGATTTTAACTAGTACTTAATGACTACAAAATATTATTTTAAGTTGCTTCTATGTGTGTGTATATATTTTTTTAATTAAAATCTTGTGGTGTGAGTGTGAATGAGTTCTCTTGCCTCCTGTAATGCTGTCAGTGGACAATCGTTGGAAACTTCAGGCCTTGCCCTCCTTATAAGAAGCAATCTTCACTCTATCTGGGTTTGCTATCTTCCAAGTTTTGATTTGCAGTCACGTGGTCCTCTTACAAACCCCAAGTCATTGTTGCTCTAAAGGAACATTGCAACTGTATAGGATTCAGCCAATTTTTAAGTTCATGAAAGTAATCCCCTTCAGAATCATTGCAGCTTTCATTGTTGAAAAGGTAAATGTTTCTCTTCTTTCATTAGGGAACAGGAAATGTGTAGCAGTATGTGAGGTAGCACAGCTGAGTATTGACAAATGTGTAAACAGTAAACATAAGGCATTTTGTCTTTCTTTTTTTTTTTTTTTAATCTGGGATGCAAACCACATTTTTAACACTAAGGAAATCTTCTGTAAAGCATTACTCTTTTTAAAACATTGTATTTTCTCTGAGCAATTTAGAATACATTCAGCTGTAGTGTTTACACTTGACCTTGTATTTTAAATAAATGTGGACGTGTGTCACTTACAGCATCTCTGCTGATAATGTGCAGCTTCCATAGGCATTCAGTTGCTTGCATGTGTGCTCCTTAGTTTTATTACAGACCAATCACTTGGGGTTTTTTGTCCCACCTCTGGTGCTCTTATTTTTCAATACACATATAAGAAGTGATGGATGAACTAGAATAGACAGATATTGTAAGTGGTACAAGATCAACCTTCAGTTGTTAAGAGGTCAGGAGTCTCTCTAAGGTTACTTTCCTATAGTAATTTGAAGCTTATGTTTAACCAGAATAGTAAGACTGTACTTCACTGTGAGATCTTTTTCTTCACACTTCAAGTGTCTTGCACTTTACCTGCTATTGTTGGATGCCCTTTTTGAGCTGATTCTTCTGATGTTTCCTTTTTTGTTCAAATAAGCTTATCGTTTAACCACACTGACTTTTGGTTTGGTTTTCATTTCCACATTTGTTTGTGGTGTGATTTCCTTTTGTGATTGCACTGAAAGTTACAAAAGCATCCTTGTTGAATATAACTGCTAGTCAGAGCTGTGGGGCATGTTTTGCTTTGGTTGGTTCGTTGGGTTTTTTTTGTCCTGAAGGGGGGCAGCACTACCTTGTAATTGCTGTTAGTTGTGTCTCATTCCAGCGAGGTGTATCTGATAAAGGATTCCTTTTGCTCCCAATTACTGGTTCACCTCCTCGTTGCTTACAATGTTGTTTTCCATATAGGTTATTGGCAACCTTTGCTTCTAACGACTCCACTGGATAAACCTCATAGAGGTTTAGGTAAAGCAGAATTTCAAACCATGGCCTCTTTCCACAATGTTTTCAAATAATACGTAATACTTTAATGGAGTTCTTAGAGGTGCTTCACAGAAGTCTCCCCTATGTAAATTACAGAAGCACCACTGCAGTAAAGTCATCTAACTCAGTAAGTTTATATGGGGGTGAGGATCCCCCAGATATATCTCTTCCAACATCAAGCCTATCTGACACTGCACCTTACAGCCATAGCTCTCATTTTCACTTGGCACGTAAACCAGGCTATAGTCAATTTTGACCTCCGCTGGAAAGGTTCTAGCTCCCTTTGGCATATGCACAAGACTTGCAGTAGTACGGTGACCAATCTGTACACTGGGGCCTGGTTACTTGCTGGGATCTGAAGTGCCCTTGCCGAGTGACCCAGCTACCAGCTTCCAGGGTCATTTTAGCACCCATCTAACCTAGGCTGAGCACCAGGAATAAACCACCAATGGAGAATTTGGCCATGCCAGACTCCTGTACTCATGTCAGACCTGGTTTTCTCATGTTTTCAAATGGCTGAGTTATATGGACACCCTTTTAAAGATGTCATTGCAATCACTTGTCCAACAGAGCTCGCAGATAAGATTATTTGATTTTTATGCCAAAGGTTTTCTTATGGAGGCTATAAAAATGCAGTGCTTACCTCAACCATCCCTGTTTTGTGATGAATACTTGTTTTTTTGGTTTTTTGTTTTTTGGTTTTTGGTTTTTTTTTTAATGTAAGTCTTTAGGTTGGTTTTTTGGATGACTGATCTAAATGGAATTTTTGCTTTGTGGTTTTTCTCAAATGGCTAATTTGCTTTAGTTAAGTAGTCCTTGTGGAGGTATTCTTTGTTCAGACTACACCTATTTTTTTGATTTAATTTAATAAGAAGCTATCACAACTGGAATAAGAGTGCTCTATTCCAGTCATAGTATATAACCGTGTTGTAGGTGGTTGTTCCAAGGCTGTCTGTCAAACCTTTTGTAGACAAAACCTAAACCACAGACTTTGAACTAAGTATCAAAAGGCTTTTGAAGATATTTTGGCATTGTGTTTTCTTGTAAGGGTCTCATAATCCCAGTAGGGGCTTTTGTTTGTTTTTTGTCTATTTGTTGGTTGTTTTTTCTTGCTGTAGAGAAGGGGGTTTTTTATAGATTTTTATAGTAATTTCTGCATATCAAGAGCGCATCTGTACAAGTCCTTCTGTCATCCCCCAGCTAAAAGCACAGCTTTATCAATAACTGTCTTGATCTGTAAGTCACATAAAATACATTTCAAACATTGTACGTTGTCACTGGTTGTTCTTTCCACTCTTTAGCATATAGAAGGATGCAAAACTGAATCTGACAACAAGGATTGTTGCATTTTTTTAAAGCATATTTTTCATTATCCAAGTGCCTTGTAGAATTGTGGGTTTTTTGTTTGTTTGATTGGTTTGGTTTTTTTCAGTGGCATTCTTTGTGTCTTCAGTGAACTGTTCCTGCTCCCCAGAGCTCCATTCTTTTTCATACTGTTTTTTACCACCAGGCCATCCTGACCACTGTGGTGGATGGGTATTATTTCTCCATGTCCTAGTCCAGAAATGCCAGCTAATGGTCAGAGAGGGGCTGTAATGTTTCCTGGACATGCTCCATCTAAGTATGGTGCCCTGCCTGAGAGCTTGGAAGCAAAACAGGTGGCCAGAGAAGTGAACAGAAGATGTAGGTCTTGTGGCTAACTTCTCACATACCTATACAGCATGCCTGGAGTAAGTAGTGCTTGCAAAGTGTACTTTAAGATGGCGATTGTGTCTTTAAATACTGAGTTTAAATACTGAGAAGCCTAGCAGACACCCCAAGGATGTCTCAGCTTTACAGAAAAAAAATAAGTGTTGTGGAATGGCAAAAAAAGCACAAGTTATTTAAAATTACAGATGTAAAGTTTGCTTAGATGTAAATATCTTAATTGCCAGGGATGTGTGTTTTTCACTAAATAGATTCTAATGTGTGAAGAATATAGTTGTATCTTAAGCATATAAATGTTATAAAATTAGTTTATTATCTCTTTCAAGTACTTGAAGCAATTTAATTGATAAAATGACATTTCTGTCATGCACAACATTTTGTTTGGGTTTGAATACCTAGAAATAACTTTTCTGGACAGTAGCCAGTATCTATTTTTAGGTTAAGATATAATCTTGTGTCAGAAAAATTAACTAAACCTGTGATTTAATGTTTGAGGAACTTGAGTGGGGTGTTTTTAGATTGACACTGCCAGCAAAGTAGTCTGGAGGAGCTGTTTCCCAAGGTATGCTACATAAAGGATAAATCTGTCCGTTAGCATTCCAGCCTGATTTCAGCCCTCAAGTTCTGATTTGCAGTCAGAGCACTGTGTTTGGTGATGATGCTTCAAAGCAGAGCTAGAATGGGAGGTCCTCAAAACACCCTGTATTTAAACACCATAGGAAAAGGTGTCACCAACTCAATATATTTTCACTGTACACCTTAAGATGGTAATTCAGGGATGGTTTTGTTACTGCTGAGCAGTGGCTTGCACAGAGTCAAGGCCTTTTCTGCTCCTCACACCACCCCTCCAGCAAGCAGGCAGGGGATGCACAAGAAGTTGGGAGGGGATGTAGATGGGACGGCTGACCCCAGCTGACCAAAGGGATATTCCATGATGTCATGCGCAGCATATAAAACTAGGGGGAAGAAGGAAGTGGGGGGGACATTCAGAGTGATGACATTTGTCTTCCCAAGCCACTGACATGTGACGGAGCCCAGCTTTCCTGGAGGTGGCTGAACACCTGCCTGCCAATGGTGATGAATTCCTTGTTTTACTTTGCTTGTGTCTGCAGTTTTTGCTTTCAATATTAAACCATCTTTATCTCAACCTTTGAGTTCTCTCACTTTTGCTCTTCCGATTCTCTCTGCCATACCACTGTGGGGGGAGTGAGTGGCTACGTGGAGCTTAGTTGCTGGCTGGGATTAAACCACAACATTAAATGAGCCCTCTAATCATTTGTTACGTGCTCTTTTTCTTGGGGTCTGTTTAATACTATTTTTTTGTAAGGGTGTTGTGTGTGTGTTCATATTCCCATTACTTGGACGGGCATGTCAAGCAGTTTATTTGTGACTGCTCTGCAGTAAGTGGTGGGGCAGCCTGAGGAGGGTGTTTTGGTTGGTTGGCTTGTTTGCCTTTAAACATGATGCTATCCTGAGAGTTTTCTGTGAGCTGGCAGTGTGATTTACTACTTTGGAAACTGTGTGTAGAACTTAATTTGTGGAGTGAGACATTTATTAATAGGTAGAACTGAATCTAAAAGCCAGGTTTTGTCACTGGGTCTAACATGCTACTCTTAAGTATTCTGCTCTTGAGTGGCTGTGTAACTTGAACAGAGTAGGTCTGTGCTCCCTTAACTGCCTGTGTTGCAGTGCTTTGTTTGAAGTAAAGGCAGAAAACTTCAAGCTTGGATTTTATTGGCTTTGAAAACTTCATACGAGTGAAGAGACTAGAAAGATCTGTAAATTTACCTTTTCATTATTTGATTTGTTTCCTTGTAGCATTAGAAACACAACCATAACAGTGTTGTGCCAGTACAGAAAAATAAAAAAAATCAGTTGAGCATTCTCACTCATTCTCCAAAAATGAGTGAAATGCTAAATATAAATCACACTTGAGAGGAAAAGAAAAGTAATTTTTTAAAAAATGCTTCAATATACAGGTTTAACAATACAGGTAAGAGAAACCTTTGAATATTTTATTTTGAAAGTGTCAGAGGTACATTTAAAAAACCAAGACAATAAGAAGTGGTAAATCCATCCCTTTTACAGTCATTGGGGTATTAGGAACAAAAGTTTTTAAGGTGATTTGGAGTACAAGAAACTTATAATGAACTCATGCTCTAACCTGTATTTTGGGGTTTTTTTGAGAAAAATTCAGATACAACTTTTTGTATCTTTTTGTATTTTGTTCTGATGTATGATGAGGTGCTTTATTTGGCCATGGGAACAGCTCTTCCTTAGGGAATGTATAGACTTGTTCACGGACTTTTCTTTTTGTCATAATTTAAGAAAACTTTTGATAGCTTCACTTTTGGGAGTTCCTTAAGATGATTTTTATATCCTATAATTTAAACATTGATAGAATGAAATTTATGTCAATGCATATTCTTTTTATCTAATTGAAGAGAGTTTTTCATTTTGTATGGAGTTTGCTTTTTATAAATGAGGCGATAAAATTTTGCAGGTTTAAGTTGTTAATGTTTGGAGTGTACTTGCTTCAAATGATACATTACTCAAAGTATATTTCTGGGTAGGTAAAAAAAGCTATTGTTGAATCCAGAATAATGTTTTATGTTAATAGGAACAGTTTCCATGTAATACACACAGGCTGCAACTGTTCACACTTCCTTTATGCTGAACATGAACTTTTTCAAAGACTGGTAAAAGTCCATCCAGCAAACTTTGGGGAGGTACAAACCTCAGGTAGATTTTAACATCACTAACAGTAACAGGTTTGTAAGCTGGCTTTGATGTAACCAGGGCTTGAGAAACCCACTCTGCTTGCTCATGGTGAATGAGACATGTAGATAAGGGCCATTGTCAACACTGCCTTGTGTCTGGATGGCTTTTATTTGAACTGCCTGATTATTGACTTCAAAACTTCAATCGAGTCCAAGCAGGTACCCCCACTATGGTAGTGGCTGGCAGCTTCCTGTACCTGTTAGGCTTGGCCAAAGTGTGTGAGTGGAAACTGACCTGGCATGTTGGTGCTCAGTGCTGCTCTTAAAATCCTAGCCAGTGTCTCCCAGTTAATCAAAGTGAAGTCATCAGGGGATCCATGAAGATTACTCTAGGGGAAAAGGCTCAACACAGAAGCAAAGAGTAAGAGAGGGAAGACAGTCTTGTGAACTGAAAATGTGAAGGAATGAGGGAGTCCCCTAAATACTTACTGCATAGAATGTGAATGGATAAATAACAATAACCCCGAAGACCTGGGTGTTACTCTCAGCCTTAAAGTATGAATATGATTTCTCTCGTGCTTTTTAGCGACATTTTGAGCTCTTACTGATGTTTTTCTTGATGTAGGTTACACACTACAAGCAATATCCACCTAATACGAGCAAAGTATATTCCTACTTTGAGTGTCGTGAAAAGAAGACTGAAAATTCCAAATTAAGAAAAGTGAAATATGAAGAAACTGTTTTTTATGGCTTGCAGTACATTCTGAATAAATACTTAAAAGGTAACTGTCTCAAATTCCAGTAAAATTTTGCATGTAAATAAAGTCCTTCATTTTTCTCAAGCCTGGAGTCTTATAGTTGAAACAACTCCAGGTTCTCTTGGTACACTTTAGGTAGTGACATGCATAAAGTCTTATTTATCTGATTCTAAAACTGAGATGCCCACCCACATAAAATTATATTGACTTCTTAATTGACTCTCTACTATGTTTATTTATGCCAGTGATTTATTAAAAATGAAGAGGTGTTCATATCCCAACTTCAGTGGGCTAAATTGAATTTATCAATGGTAATAGAGCAAGACTGTGCATAGGAGCACAAGAAGACAGAAGATTTTAAGGAAAATACATTTCACATTTTGAACTTTAGCCTGTATTTGCTGGTTTATTTACTGTGTAAACTAATAATGGTTTTAATTTCCCTTAGTTGCCACTAAGCTTAGATCATTGAACATGGCAGCAATGTGTGATAGTGTTTTCAATATTGACAATTTTAAGAGTAACATCTGAAAATTCTTTGGTGTCATTTAAGATTTTGTTTGCTTTTTTGGATTATGTGCAAATATCACCTGTTCTGACCTGAATGCATGTTGCCTCCTGCAAAGCTTTAGAAGGAAAACTTTAGTCATATAGCTTACTTATCTTTGTCTTGACCCAGAATCTATAAATATCTCTTGTGAATTCCACCAAAGATTGACATTCCACTATAATGAATACACTTCATAATCTTGTTTCTTTTCTCTTCAGCAATTTGAGGGTTGTTCTGTAGTGTTTCCAGTAGGTGATTAGTCCTACAGCCATGGCAGTGATTACTCAAATAATGTGTTCGGTCTGTCAGCCCTTAGGTGGGAGGTGTTCAGTCGAAGACTCTTAAGGCTTTTCCACAGGGATTCTCCCTGGAGCAGCGTAGCTTAATCCTTGTGCTAATCTGGTTATGTCTCGTTGCATGTGCCAAATTGCACAATCACCACATTCCTCTGGGGAAAATAAAACTGTTGACAGGTTTTTGACCATCGTAAAAGAGCAATAATCCTGTTGGCTTCTTGAGCATCCTAATCTGTATAATAAATGAAAGTAAAATTTGGTTTTACCATAGCTGGTATACTCCATTTGACACAATTCCCATGTCTTTGTTGGAAGCAAAGTAACTTTTCTGTGTCTGAACCTTTTTATTACTTATTTTATAAATTGATGAATACTGTAAGTTTCTAAACTTTCATCTATTTCTGAAACCACAGGTAAAGTGGTGACCAAAGAGAAAATCAAGGAAGCCAAAGAAGTATATAGGGAGCATTTTCAAGATGATGTCTTCAATGAAAAGGGATGGAACTACATTCTGGAGGTAAAAATTTATAAAAATACTATGAGATCATCATGAAGGATTTATGAATCAACTGTAGAATAAATACAGTAGTCTCTCCTTTTAATCATGATAGTAAAGACTGGATAAATTTAGCTTTTTATGTTTACTGTACATGGAGTAGCAGCTGTCAAAGAATAATCATAATTGTAATTCCTTAGAGAAAAGTAATTTTCATCCTTTCAGATGCCAAATACGGCTTTGCAGGTAGTAAGGATTTATGGCTGCCGTCAGCCAGCTTGTGTAAGTTGGGGCTTGTTGGCAAGTTTCCATATGTAATATAGTGCTTAGTGGTTGCTTGCATCATTTACATTGCTTTCTGTAACTAATCATAACCATTTTTGTTCTAATGCAGAAAGCATTACAACTTCTTGTGTGTGTAAATAGTTCCAGAAAATGCATGTTCTGTTCAATTGTTTCCTAAATTTTTCAGAGATACTTAATCTTAACTTTATTATGAAACAGAAGGCTTGAGCACTTCTGATACACAAATCCTTCCAAATCAAGTCTTTCCGCATTTATCCTCCTTCCCTTTTGTTTAAAAAGGTGTCAGTCTTCAAGTAATCGCAAACATCTTTGTAAAAGCAGCAGATTCAAGCTAAGAGCATTCATCAGAGCTGGTCTAATCTCTGCAGATTAATTAAATGCTAAAATTCATTGTGGGTTCTAGTGAATGGGTATTTTTGGTATTTGAAAACACAGTTTTTAGTTCTTTACACTTATTTTTTCCTGGATACCCTGACTGTATATATTTTATGGTGAAATCTGTCTGTGAATATATCAGGATGTCATCTTGCAACCAGGGTGGACCATAAGGTGTGCAAGAGAAAAGTGAATTTCAACAAAGTGTTGCAAATGGCAGCAAAGTAAATAAAACCACTGTTTTCTAAGAGGGAGTTACACAGAGGTTTGTGGAGAAGCTGCAGCCATCAAATAACTACAGATATGAATACAATTCGTATTTGTGTTTAAGCAACATTATACTTTGTGAGCTGCTTTCATCTTTCTTTAATTCAGTTTACCCAGATGATCAAGAACTCTTAAAATACACTCTTAATGCTGCATGCCTGTCCTGAGTTTTAATGTAGCTTAACTACTTCTGTTCAACTTCTGGTTTAGTCAAAAGAAGTCTTCCTGAATCCACCCTGTATGCATTGTTTATTAATTTGTCAGATTTTCTCGTTAAAATTGTGCATCTATACATACATACATATAAAAAACCAAATATGACTTCTACTTCTTGATCTTGGATGCTAATGGCTCTCAAACTGAAAGTGTGTGTCTTTGCCTTGGGTCTTTGCCTGCCCTTATTTACACATAGACCCTGCTTCTGCTCACTAAATCCCTGTTTATATTCACATACCTACCACGGTTTGTTCTCTGTCTGTGTTCCTTAATGTGCAGTGTTAGGTAAAGTGGAGGGAGCAGTGTTTGTATGAGTGAAAGGCCAAAATGAATTTGAAATGTACATGTGTTAATTTTTACCAAGAGTAAGTGTAGGAGTAAATACTGATAGGGTGAAGTCGTAGAGGAGAGGAATGGGCTGCCTGGAGAACCAGGGCAGGGTGTAAAAGGCTGGAGGTTGGCAGGAATTGATTGAGTGATAGCAATGTAAGCCCTGAATCATACAAGTCAATTCTACCTAAAAATTTTGAAAGGGGGTGTACTGTAGTGCTGTGGCGTGACAATATTGCTTTTCTTTCTGTGGTCAAACTCTATGCTTATAGCAACTTTGAAATCTGTTTTGCTTTTTAACTTAACACTACTTTTTTCTTTACTGAATCATTAATTTTTATTTTTGAGCCTTTTTGAAGGCTTCATTGTCCTTGTTAATCCAGAACAGATATCTGCAAGTCTGTCAACTAAACCCTGCGTGGTACATAAACACAATTTGCTTCAGCATATTACACTTCTGAAGAAACTTTTAAACTGTAGTGTAGAAAAAACTTCTGGTGTATTTTGGGCACTGGAGAATGTTTTGATGCTACTTATGAGACTGTGTAATTTCTCCGAATTGATGCGATTTTTTGTTGCCTTTAAAGAATTTCTCAAGAGTAGCTTTCTGTCAGAAAATATTAATACTATATTATCAGTACATCTAGCAGAGCTCTTTCAGAAATTGATAATTGCTCTTCTTGTGTTGCTGTTTGCAACTTACCCTTTTTCAGAAGCAATATGTTTAGTCCTTGGGGGATGAAAGACTGAATGTGACCAAAAAATGACACTTGAAGATTATATTTCATGTTTAGTGAGTAACTGAGATGGTAAAATACTGTTTAAAAATAGATATTAAATGGATTCTGCTCTAATAAATTAACAAAGCACACATCACAAAAAGGGCAAGAAGGAAGACCCTGGAAATTACAAACCAGTCAGGCTCACCTGGAAAGGTGATGGAGCAGCTCATTCTAGAGATCAAAAATAAAAGTTATCAAGAGTAGCCAGCATGGATTTACTAAAGGGCAGTCATGCCTGACTAATCTGATAGCCTTCTATGATGGTGTGACTGAATGGGTGGATGCAGGGAGAGCAGTGGATGTTGTCTACCTTGACTTCACCAAGGCTTTTGCCACTGTCTCCCATAACATCCTCGTGGGTAAGCTCAGGGAGTGTGGGTTAGATGAGTGGACAGTGAGTTGGGTTGGTTGAGAACTGGATGAACAATAGAGCTCCGAGGGTCATGATCAGTAGTGCAGAGCCCAGTAGGTGATCTGTAAGTAGTGGTCCCCAGGGGTCAGCTCTGCGTCCAGTCTTATTCAACATTTTCATCACTGACCTGGATGAAGGGATAGATAGAGAATACCCTCAGTAAGCTTGCTCGTGATATAAAACTGGGAGGATTGGCTAACACCATGCACCAGTGCAGGTTAGGGGTAACCTGCTAGAAAGCAGCTCCACAGGGAAAGACTTGAAGTCTGGGTAGGCAATAAATTATCCACGGAACAGCAACATGCGCTTGTGGCCAAGTATGTCAATGGTATCCTGGGCTGCATAAAGCAGAGTGTGGCCAGCAGGTCGAGGGAGGTTCTCCTCCCCCTCTACTCTGCCCTTGTGAGACCACATCTGGAGTATTGTGTCCAGTTCTGGTCTCCCCAGTTCAAGAGGGACAGGGAAATACTACAGAGCATGCAACACAGAGATATGAAGATGATGAAGGGATTGCAACATCTCTGTTATGAGGAAAGGTTGAAGAAACCTGAGCCTGTAAAGGAGAAGACTGAGAGGGGAACTTACCAGTGTTTACAAATATCTGCAGGGTGGGTGTCAATTAGAAGGGGCCAGTCTCTTTTCAGTGGTGCCCTGTGATAGGACAAGAGGTAATGGTAGCAAGGGGAAACACAGGAAGTTCCACCTCAACATGAGGAAAAACTTCTTTACTGTAAGGGTGATGAAGCACTGGAACAGGCTGTCCAGAGGTTGTGGAGTTTCCTTCTCCAGAGACTTTCAAAACCCATCTGGATCTGTTCCTGTGTGGCCTGCCCTGGGTGATCCTGCTCTGGCTGGCAGGTTGGATTTGAGGATCTCCAGAGGTCCCTTCCAACCTCTACCATTCTGTGAGTCTATGCTCTATACTGAGCAAACTAGAGACTTATTTTCGAAGGCTTAGATAATACCTTCTTTTTTTTTTTTTTTTTTTTTCGCTTCATGTGAAATCACTGAAGAAAAGCAAGTAACAAATATTTCTTGTTCTGTGTATTTTTATAGAATTTAATCCTTCCTGACTCAGTTTGCATAATACAGCTGAAAAACTGTCATTTGGTTTGATACAGAGACTATTGTTTATGTTACAGGATTTTTCTCCTTTTTTGATAAATGTGTAGTTTTAAAATTTGATCTGGTGGATGTGCAAACAAACCAACTTGGAGTTGAAAGAAATGAAGAAGAAGAAAGCTTTATCAATTGACTCATAGCCTGACTTTTAGTCATTGCAGTCATATGAGAGAGAGGTGACTCCTGATCTTTCCTTGTGTCTAACATTATTACTGTTTCTTACACAGAAATATGATGGTCATCTTCCTATAGAAATAAAGGCTGTTCCCGAGGGCTCTGTAATTCCCAGAGGAAATGTTCTTTTCACAGTAGAAAACACAGATCCAGAGTGCTACTGGCTCACAAATTGGATTGAGGTTAGTTTTGTAAAGTTGACTTTTTTTTTCTAATGAAATATTAATGCACTTAAATTAAAGGCTGAATCCCATACTGGTTTAAGGGGAATCTCTGGCAGCTTTCATTTTCTGTTTTAAGTAAGCCTGGATTCTTCTTTGTAGTGCTCTTACACGGACCTTTCCCTTCTGTGTGGCAAGAGACTGCAATAATTTTACAAGGAATTCACAACAGTACTTCCATGCACAAGGAAAGGAAGATGAGGGAATTATGTGTCTGTAGTTTGGGAATGTTAATTCCCGAGATGATCAATACCTGGCCTATGTTATAAAGGTATTATAAAAGCTAATTACCTAAAACAAACTGTTGGAGGCATCAGTACTTTCTGAATGGGCAGTGAAAATAAGTAGACCTTTTTGTGCCTGATTAAATGTCAAATGGGGATTTTTAAGTCCTAAACAAACGTACACCTAATATGTGATGGGTTTTTTTTATAGACTATTCTCGTGCAGTCATGGTATCCAATCACAGTGGCTACAAACTCTAGAGAGCAGAAAAAGATACTGGCCAAATATTTGCTAGAGACTTCTGGCAGTTTAGAAGGACTGGAGTATAAACTGCATGACTTTGGCTACAGAGGAGTTTCCTCACAAGAGGTAATACTACTTATCTAATAATTTGATAAGTCTAGTTCTTCTTGGCTATAAAGGATTGTAGCATCTGTCTTTAACAGCTGTGTCCATGTTCAGCAGTGGAACTGTGAATGCAGAGAGCACCACGTTTGGACATACTGTGGAGGGGGCAGGTCTCGGGTGGGAGGTGGTGGGTAGAGCTTTTTTTCTGTACAGAAGCTGTCTTCTCTGTGTAAATACATGAAGAGGGCATTGGGGAAGCAAGAGCTGAGTCAGTTTTGCTGTTAGAAACTAGTGTTAGGTGGTGTCTGGCTTTAGGCTTCTATATACGGTGTGGCAACTGAAAGTTGAATCTTTTTCAGACTGCAGGAATAGGAGCTTCAGCTCATTTGGTGAACTTCAAAGGAACAGACACTGTAGCAGGAATTGCATTAATTAAAAAGTACTATGGTACAAAAGATCCAGTTCCAGGATATTCTGTTCCAGCTGCTGAACACAGGTAAAATATTGGGCCTTTTTAAAAACAGCTTAATAATTTTTTTTTTTCTTATCCTACTTTTGTATTCAGCAATTTTCAGCTTTTTCACTTATATCATAGAGTATTAGCCATGACTGATCCAGCTGCTGAGGCTGAAGTTCAATACTGATGCCTCTGTATGTTCCAGGGACACAACAGTGGCATGGCTGTTCTTAACTATAAATGTGTTTTAAACGTTTTTAACTGTAACCTTATCAGTGTCCGAGTAAATTTGGATGATTCTTTTTAAAATTAACTAGAAGACTTGCATATTAGAGTAGATATTGAAGATTCATATTAGGAACTGTAAATTTTGTTTTACACAGCTTTTCATTTTATGTTTAAGTTGCAATTCTGGACTCTGCCAGGTCGTGCTCTCCTGCCAGAAGAGGAGTTGCTCTAAAGCTTCCAACTGGCAAAACTAATTCAGACAATGATAAATATGTGACTTCTCACTAAAAATTATGAATGAGTTTTTTGAGAGTAAGGTACTGATCTCAAACAGTCATTTGAGATGAAGAGCTCTCATTTTTTATATCCAAATCCTGTATAAGTTCAGGAGTGAATGCAAATCCTTGGATTTCACTTGCATGTCTGCATACTGAAGTGAGCAGAATATAAAGGAAGGGACAGTTCTCTCTTTTCTTACTAAGTACAATATCTAATGCTTTTAAATAGTGAATATTTGCACTTTCATTGTGCAAGATGAAATAATGGAAAGGCTTACGTGAATAACTCTCACAAGGTAGAGATCATCTTTAAAGGAGCACAGGACCTCCTGGAGCATCACTGTAGTACTATTCTAGAACTCCTGCTTGATCAGTAGAAGTGACAAATTTTGTCTGAAATGTCTTCACTTAGCTTAATACTACAGTTAAATCCAGAACTGATGGCCCAAGCAACTATAAAATTCTTTGCAATGAAAACAAATATGTGGAGTCAAGAGAACAAGCACCTTTTGCCCAGCATATTGTGTGCTGTGGTGGTGTGAGAGCAGACAGCTTCAACTGCCCTGAGGTTTGCATTGCCAATTGCAATCACCCTTTCAAAGTTAATACACAAACAAGTTGTCATGCAAGAGTCAGATTTTTCCAGAGTTGTTTTACTGCTTTACAACCTCCAATGTGAGGTTGTCATGAGTGGGGTGCTTTCCTCTGGCATGACAGGAGGGTTGTTCCTTGGACTGCCCCAACCTCCTGGAAACAAATTTTCTTTTGTCTTTTCACTACTGTGATCTAGGGATTGTCCACACAGTGTTTAATAATGGCATTTTATGCTATAAATTCAATGCCCATGCTTACACTTTTCATGAGAACATGTTTAGGTGCTCATACACAAGTTACTGGAGTTAGTTATGTAAGCTGGTCTGTGACAGCCACATAGAGAACAACTACTGCAAATCAACTGGCATTCAGTAACTTATTACCTCTCTCAGCAGCGTTGTTTTATGTGTACCCTTGTACCAAGGGTAATGCCCTGAGGTTCCTCTAGAAGAATGTTTGTACAAGTGAGCATAATGGTTTGAAATCACTATTAGAAAATGAATTGTGTTTTCCTCTTAAGATTTTTCTAACATACACGGCTGGTTCTCTACTTCCCATTTTGTAGTCTGAAGTTGCCAGAGCAGATGTTCTGTTCTTGCATCTGTAGTTCCCTAACTGTCTGAATTGCAGATTTAAAAGAGAAACTTTCACAAATGTTCAAAAAACCCCACATTTAAATGTGAAAGAAGTTTCATATGTCAAGTGTTTGTCTGAGTTGCCAAAGATAAATCCAAGGTGCTGTTTATTTAGCATATAGTATATTTACTATCCATGCAGCACAGAGCTGATAAGAACATAGTTTATGCTGTCTCGTAATCATATTGCCGATCATTATCTTGAACAGTTGCTGGTAGGAAATACAGAATGTGTGATTTAACATATAAATGCTGCTCTAATAATGGATTTTTCAATTGACTTTACAGTACCATAACAGCCTGGGGGAAAGATCACGAAAAAGCTGCTTTTGAACACATAGTGACACAGTTTTCTTCAGTGCCTGTATCTGTGGTTAGTGACAGCTACGACATTTACAATGCTTGTGAAAAAATATGGGGTGATGACTTAAGGCATATAATTGAAGCCCGAAGTCCAGAGGCACCACTTATTATTAGACCAGATTCTGGGAATCCCCTTGACACTGTTTTAAAGGTAATAATTTCTTGAAGTCACTTGTATAGAAGATTGTGAAGGATAATTGTTGTTTTGAAATGACCAGCTAACAAACATAGGAAACATAATGCTCTAACTTGGTACACATAGTAAATAGTTGATGCTGGGTAATTTGGACCTATGAAAAATGTGAACATTTACCTCATCTCAATATAGATGAGGAAGTGCTTTTGCAGTCTGAATAGCTTAAGCTTTTTCAGTGAACCCATTCTTGCATACCATTCTTGAAGCTTTTACTATGGTTACTAGTTTCCTGGTCTAATGATGCTAGAATGAAGAGAAACTTTGATCACTTAATAACAAATAAAATGGGAAACAACTTGAGTATCAGTAAGTACCAGGCAAGTAAGATTTCTTACTACCAGGTTTCGGTATCTTGGTGTCCTGTATCTGTGTAATTCACAGTTCTATGCTACAAATACAAGTTTAGCACTCTTAGCCCTTTTGTAAGATGTGTGTTTAAGTCAGTGGCACACGACCTCCAAGTTGAAAAATGCTTCTTGCCTCGTGGCTTTTTAGAGAGCATAAAGATTGTTGCAGTTTTCTAATAAAGCTGTTGATAGATCTGAATTTGAGTAGCCATCACTGCTGTATTAATAAGAAAGTTGGGGAGATTTTAATTGTGTTGGTACCCTATCAAATTTGATGCATACAGCTTTAACACATTTTTCCCCCTTTGGAACAAGTGACGTATCACAAATAGAAACTTGGAGTAATCTTTGTGAGAACTTATAAGCAAAACTTAAGCAAAACTGAAGTGTTTAGTTTTAATTATCGGTGTTTAACAAAACTGCAGGAAACTGCAAACCTTGTTCACCATCTTAAGGGAAGTCACAAGAAGAGCAGAATCTTCAGTTGGCATTTAATAACAAAAACTCACAGCAACCAAAGAGAAAGGAAGGAAGCATGGTTCTGAGTAGCTTTTAGGTACATATTCATAAAGGTCATATGGTCTTTATATGTCTTCCACCACAATGGCTGGCATGCTTTTTTTGTTTGTGTGTCTATGTGGATAGACTTAGAGCAGGATATGTGGGTATATTTATGGATTTTTCCCTTTTTTTGAAAAGAGAGAGCATGGCTCAAATGCAGAAATTGTCTTTCTTTATTGGAATGGCAGGTTTTTATTTTTATTTTGACCTACCTCCTTTCTCTTTTCAATAGGTCTTGGAGATCTTGGGGAAAAAGTTTCCCATTACAGAGAACTCAAAAGGCTACAAGTTGCTGCCACCATATCTCAGAGTTATTCAAGGGGATGGTGTGGATATCAACACGTTGCAAGAGGTAGGAGATCCTGTTCATCTGTCAGGGTGACACTGGCAATGCTGATACTTAATCTGGACTCTGTTATGACTAGTCAGATGTTGCAGCAGACTGCTGACCCCACTCTGCCCTTCATTCCAGACACCAGCAGGATATCCTAATGTGTAAAACAAATTCATTAAAACTCCACAGGGAATTATTAAGATGCATAAAAAAACTAAAAGGCATTTCCTAATCCCCCTGTTGTAACCCTTCTCCTCCCACTGTCTCTGCTTTTGTTTGCTTTCATCCTGCTTGTCAAGTCTAATTCAGATCAAAATCTGGCAGTGTTTGGTCCTTTCATTGATAACTAAGGCACACTGCATGACTGCAGTGCTATAGCAGCAGTAGTAATTAACTGGTTTGACTCATTAGTTATGTAGCATCTGAAGTGTGCTTGCACTCAAATTGTGAAGGTGTAGTTTTAAGGGAGACTTGAAAAACAAGGGTAAGGGAGGCAAGTTCATTGATTTGGCAACTAGTGGAATAAGGATTGTTGAAAGCTCAGGAAACTTATGTAGTAGATTAAACTGTAGTCTTGAGTCAAAAGTGCAATTTCATCAAGACAAAAATTGGTTGTTTAGTAGATGGTGCATACTCTAAACTAGCTATACAATTCACCATTATTACCATTATTGGGTAACACAGTACAGTTAAAAAAGTACAGATTGCAGTAACTATAGGTGATGAGGGACATGCAAAAGGAGGAGGACTTGACTAGATCAGGTTTGTCCTCAATCATTCACCTTCAGCTGTATTTGAACTCAAAACCAGAAAGAACTTGGATAAATTTACAACTAATTTTACTTGATTTTATTGACCCTTTCCTTAGCTTTCTAGAGTAACATATCTTGAGATTTTTCTTAAGAAAATTGACTTTTGCTACTCCTCAAATTCAGGAGTAAGACTGACATCAGGCTTGTTTTTTAGTTACTCTGAAACTGTCTATATATCTAACACAGGCACATAATGTGAGCCTCAATGACAGAACTCAAATTTGTCACTCAGATCTTTAGAGAACAGCTAATACTGAGATTGTTACCTTATGTGCCAGCTGTCAGTTTTGTTCCTTCTCCAGTAGCCTTTAATGCAATTTTATTTTAACTTTTTTTTGTCCCCTGTGGCTTTTTGAGAATATACAACTGCTAATGTGCTTAACAGAAGACAAGCATGAGACTTTAATAGCTGGAAAGAAAGAAAGTCTTATTGGATACTAGGGCAAGAGAATATCTTCTCTTCTTTTTTTTTTTTTTTTTTATTTCTGTTTGTTCTCAACAACCATTTAAGAGGACTGATATCTGTGTTAGGCAAAATATGTAAATATGTTGTGGGTGACATT
The DNA here is from genome assembly GCA_024611175.1 of Megaceryle torquata. Lineage (NCBI taxonomy): Eukaryota > Metazoa > Chordata > Aves > Coraciiformes > Cerylidae > Megaceryle > Megaceryle torquata. Next base: position 10,575 of record JANIJG010013925.1, on the reverse strand, counting down.
TTTGAGTCATGACAGGAAAGAAACTGGACTTCTAGTTCTGGCAAGGAACTCAAAGGTTGTTTTCTGCAAGTTATACTGGACAGAATTCAAGGATGCTTATATAGCATCCACTGTAATCAAAATACTAAAACTAGTATTTAAAATATTTACATTAGAGGAAAAAATGCACCACTCTCCAAGTTCTAAATAGAGCAGGAAAATTATTCAGGCAGTTAATGGTAGAGGACAAGAGACAGAAGGAGCAATTATTTCTTCAGATGATCTGCCTATTTACATATTTTCCTCATCAAACTGTAACTGATTATCTGATTATGAGGAAAAGTCTACCTGTCATATGTAGTAGAAGAGAGTTGAAGATCCAGTTCCACAAGACATAGAGAGCAGACATACCTCACACTTCCACTAGACTTCTCACTTTTTCCTGACTCCTGTAACCTTGCTGTGCACCTCAAGTCAGCTTTGGTCATTGAACCACTCATCATTAAACTAATTTAGCCCACACATGTAGCAGCAAACTAACACAGCCAAAAGCAATCAATTTTCTGTTTTAGTGAATTAAACTGGCCAAAAAAGGGGGCATTACTCACCAGCACGGTACAGGAGAGAAAATAAACTGTTGTTTTGAGAGGGAAGAAGCAGGCAGGAAGGAAAGAGATTATTCTCATTTGACAGCAGCAAGTTATGTTGGAGCAAAAAGACCATGTCTTGCAGCCTAATTTTAGTCGTGTTTAAATTTCATGGATCTCTTTATCCTCTTACGTCAGTAAAACCAAGGTCACTGTGCTGACTTCAGGAAAACCAACTAATAGCTTGCCATTTCAAAAATAAAAACAAAACAGAAAACAACCCCAAAACACACAAACCACATCAAAACCAACCCTGAAATAGAATTCATTCTTTTTGAAAAGAAGCTTATATGAACAAATATGAATGCATTGTTGGGACCACCTGTTTTGGTTTTTTTTTCCCCTGTTATAGTCTATGCCAGTCATTAATCTAATTCCACTGTATCAGTCAGATTCTGGGCATGATTTATTGTAATGAATCAGATGAAAGCTAATGGGTCCAATAGGAAAATTTAGAATGAGTAATGATCAGTTAGTCTCATTTAACTTTCCAAACTAGCAGAAACAACAATATAGAAAACAACTCGGAGTATAAACTGGATTTTAAAATTCTTTGTTTTAATAGGGGATGCTGGTAGAACAGGTAAGGAATCTTTTCTGACTTTCTTTTAGCATATTCACTTTTTAAAATCATTCCAATCTGCTAACTTCACAATGTACTACACTTTCAAAGGATTTTCTTTGAACATTCAATTTCCAGATGTCTTTAAAGCTTTATACAAAGAAAATCCTCTAATCTGGAGTCACAGTTGACATATTAATCATGCTCATAATGGTCAGAGGAAGCTGGTCAAAACCGTGATACCTGAACTGCTCTGTGCAGGTTTGAAAGTGTGAGACAAGAAATTCTTCTGTATTGTTTTCCTTTGAGGGAGGCTTCAGTCACTTCAGAAGTCCCCTTTTTCTTCTTCCCTGCTGCTGACTGCTGTCTCTTCCCCATACCCAAGGAAGCTGTTACCTGGGCCTCCACTGTGGGTTACTGGTAGAGTCAGAGCTGTCTTTCAACTTGATCTTGATTTCCTTTCCACCCCTCATCAACCAAAGAACAGTGAGTAAGGAAGTCCCTTGAGAGTGAAGAGGTGAAAGCCAATTCTTCACCCAAGTGAGAAGTTGTGCCTGTGACACAAGATGAACAAGCCATCAGTAAATGAGAGCAGGAACAGTAGCTGAACAGGGATTCACATTTCTTCTCACCCAGGCAAGAAGGTTAAGTGGCTGTGGCCCAGCTACGCTTGTACTAGCATCTGATAACCTGCAAGTATCAGTGAACACAAAGTCTAAGCACTGCATGCCTTGGTAGGATGTTGCTTATACTGAGTAGTTTATGTTGCATCTTGCAGGCATGTTCAAGCATGCTTGATGTCAGATGTGGTCTATAAAAGTGGGTAAGAAAGGGGGTAGAATACATTGTCTTAGCCTTGCCCAGCATTTCACGTGGCCTCAGGCTTTGTCAGTGTCTGGACAGAACTTGATCAGAATCCAGGTGTTTACCTACATTTGTCTTTTGAAAAGCCAGTGTAGGTAAGCAGAGTCCATGTCCAGGCCCAGTCAAGGCTGGTTTCTAATGGTACTGTAGGACCTTATGCTTAAGGAGAGGGTATACAAAAGTTTTTCTTACACTTCCTCTGTCATCTTCAGTTACTTCTGAGATGCTTAAGAGAGAATTTAATTCATTTCCGTCATTTATTCTCCCTGAGTAGCCCCCTTAACTGTTGAACTGCTGAAAATAAAAATTCCTTTTGTGCACAGTCACTGTCTGATAGGAAGGATATAATGGCTACAGCTATAATCTACAGGATTGTCACATACTGAGGAGGTATTTTTTCAGGATAGAGAATTTCAAAGCATTCCCTTAAGTGAAAGACGTGGTGGTAAGGCCTGAGATTCATTTTGCTTGACTTCTTGGATAAGGCTGAATAAGCTGGTACCATTAGAATGATGGAAACTCACTGGTAAGATTTCTACTGGGGAAATCTCTACAAAAAATGTAGTGAAGGTGTTAGGGGATACCTTCAGAAGTTTATGGCTCTGTAATACACATCTTCAGTTGGCTGGCCTCTGTCTTGTAAGACTTTTTAAGACTATCTGTGAAGAAACAGTCTACATGTGACTAAATGGATAAATAAAATACTCGTTGTGCTCTTTTGGTTACATTAGTTTGTCATTTACCAATGTGTGAAATTGGAATTCTCTCATCGTTTTTTTAATTAAATTTTAATTTTGCCTTAGCTGTTCCTTAAGGTATCTTGACATCAGTAGGTCCTGAAACAGTCCCATTCAGTGTTACTCCTCTGACACGTCCTTTTGAAGCAGGAGGCTGAGACTGCACAGCAGATTACCAGATTTCTGATGATGTCGATTTTTGAAACTCTGCACAGTTCCCCATAGATTATGTATTGTTCTTTCATTATGCTTCTCACCTTACTTTTTTTATGAATGGATAAGATTTTTCTGGTTTTACCCGCACTGAAGTTTTCTCACCCACTTCTTAGTAAAATGGTTAGGAGTTCAAACTCTCTTCTTGGAGTTTTAACAATCATTTCAGGCTGTCATAAGGGTAACAGGTCAGGGAAACAAATCTTGACGATGTATGAGCATGACTAAACTAGCACCCATTACTCCAGGCTAGAGGATCTCATGTTTGTCTGGATAGAATGAGGTTGAGGGGAAATGATGTAGTAAGTTTTAACCTGTTAAACTTGTTGATAGCAGTGCAGTTCACATTTGATCTGTATCTGCCTGAGAAGATGGCAAAACAACCGTGTGAGCAGCTTTGTATTCTCATTTCCCATCTTCTAAATTGCTGATCTACTTCTAGCCAATGTGATTTTTCAGGAGCGCTGCTCTGATGAAGTCATTGGTCGAAGTGGGTAGTAATTTTCTGGAGCTGATGAGCAAGATAACTGCTTTTTTTTTAGGATACATGCCATACTTTGAGGTCTTCCCACAGTTCTGAAAAGTGGAAAGACTCTGAAATACTCCCATGAAGCCTTTTTTTTTATTTCAGAGCTCTGATTGTCTGGGCATTGTATTACTTTGATAGCCTCATTTGGAAAATATATATGCTGACATGATAATAATTTTACAGCAAAAACTTTCTATAATTATGTGATGATGGAATCACAAATCAAAATGCAAACAGCATACCAAGTATTGACAGAATTGTTACATATATCTCCTGGAAACTGAATGTTAGTTGTTTTAATTGTCTGTAAAAGCATCTTGTTTAAGTAGTATAATATTTTTACGGAAAAATGTCATGGCCTAAAAATATGCTTCATCACTCCTTTCTTTTTCATATTAGATTGTGGAGGGAATGAAGAAGAATAAGTGGAGTATTGAGAATATTGCCTTTGGATCTGGTGGAGCTTTGCTGCAGAAACTAACCAGAGATCTCTTAAACTGTTCCTTCAAATGTAGTTACGTAGTGACCAACGGTCTCGGGGTATGTCTTTGTACAATTTCTACCACTATGTGCTCAATAGAGGCCTCTCCACTTGAAAACCCGTTTGACGTTTCCTGTCACATGACCACCATCTGCGTTAGGTACACAAGCCCCACAGAGCACTGTTTGTTAAAAAAAGTACTCTCTTCATTTTAGGTAAACGTCTTCAAGGATCCGGTTGCCGATCCAAACAAAAGGTCAAAGAAGGGACGGCTGTCGCTACATAGGACGCCCGCTGGAGATTATGTGACTCTGGAAGAAGGCAAGGGAGATCTTGAAGAGTATGGACAGGTATGAATTTTCAAAATGTATTACATCCCTCTTCATGCAAAAACAGACTGAGAAAAAGCAGGTTATAACTTAATTTCAGAATTTAGTTCTGATTGTCTTTTGTTCAACTCCTATCTTATTACCTCAAAAGTGTCCCCAGTGTCAAATTCAGTAACAGCAGAATGTTAGAATTAGAATGCCAGTAGAATTGAAGTTCAGGCTTTACAATTAGAGATCTTTCTCTTTTGTTTGTCTTCAGAAACAAGAGAACATTGCTGCTTTTTCCCCAAAGTGCCTCAACATTGCAGAATATGTGCTACCCAAGTAGTTTTGTACGAGCTATATTGCACAATTTGAGTAGTGACCCGAGTTGAATGTGGGAGAGGGACAGACACAAATAAAGTTTGTCTCTTTCTATTTCCCCATTGAGTTTTTTAGATAGTTCCTTTAGGTGTTAATGCTCAGTATGTGGAGTAGTCGCCCAGTTTTCAAAGATGTAAATTTAAACCAGGAATTCAGTTTCCCCTCTTAATTCTTTACAATTGCAAAATGAAATGCTATTTAAGTGAAATAACACAAACTTTATGCCAGTCTCAGGCTTTCAATTTGTTATCTCTTACATTTTCAGTATGCAAGCAATGAAATGTGTAACTGCATGTCGAGTCCTTCCTGAATTCAGAGGACTGAAAATAAGTTATCAAATTACACTTCAGCCTTTAGAAGCTGGAAGTTTGATTGAGTTTTCTGGTATACAGAAACACATTGCTGTGCTACTAGGCAGAGGAGTACTGATATGCAACAGAAAGCATAAAACTGAGATCTCTCTGAGAAATTTCAAGACAAAATAAACTGAATTACATACACTCTAGATAATGTGCTCTGGATGCAAAGATATCAGAAAAAAGACCTGTATATGTGTATACATAATTTTGAATGTATATTATATATAGGTAGTGAACATTCAGAGTGAGAGAAGGACTTAATGGTAAGAAATCTCATCAAAACAAGTCATAAGACTTTGGTTCTGAAATTAGGCAATATATAGTTCCTTCATTTTTGACAGGTGAAATAATTAATTTAAAAATTCTGTCCTGTGTTAGAGTTTTTTGTGTGGTGCGGGTTCTGGGGCTCCCTGGGAAGCGGAAAGGAAATGTACTGGTTTTGTGGGCCCATTTCCCTGAGGCCACAGGTCCTTGCAGTAGCACAGCAACTGCTCAGTGTTGCTTTTGTGCTGATATTTCTGCAAAGATGTGCTTGTTGCCCTTTCAGTGTGCTGTTTGCAAGCAGTTTACAAAATGCATGTGCAAAAGGAGACTGTGAAGACTTTTTTATTTTAATTTTTGTTTGGGTTGGTTTGGTTTTTTTTCATAGTCACTCCAGAGGAAATAAAGTTTTCTTTTAAAACCCTCTAACTGAACTGTATTTGATTGAGTGTGGCATTTCTCACTAGCTGCTCTTGCGAGGTATTTTTAGCAGTGTGTATTTGGCTTCGGCCAGATGTGGACAACTCATTTCAGGGACTACTAAGCACAAAGCTTCTATCTGCGCACAGGATGGCCCAAATCCTTTCTTCTATCTAATCTCTAGTGAAAGGTGTCAGAAGAAGCTGTAAAGATTTAGTATCTTGACAGTTTAAAGCTTTCTAGTCTTACCAGGCTTGATTTGCGTGCTCACTTTTTGAGTTTGCGTAACATACTTTGTTTGTTCATTGTTGTTGCCAAATCACTGTTGCTAAAATGGTGGTGTTTCTTGCAGGATCTCCTTCATACAGTATTTAAGAATGGAAAGGTAACGAAGTCATATTCATTTGATGAAGTAAGACAAAATGCCAGGCTGAAGAACAGTGAATTAGAAATGGCGTCTCACTAAGTTTCATTCCATGTCTGTGTATGTGTGTGTGTAACAAGTTCGTTCTGCATAGCTACTGGGTTTATTGTACAGATTTGTGTGTTTGTGTTTTATGACATTGTAGCCAAATTATTTGTTGGTTTATGGACATACTGCCCTATCTTTTGCCAGTCTTTAGAAAAGATGAAATCAGGAAATGGTACTTACATTGTAAAACATATTTAATGCTAAAGTGTGCTTTTTAGGGCCCTTTGCCAGTAGTGATTCAATCTGGTATTGATCTTTTCACAAATGAGACAGAGCTGAGAAACTTTTTTATATATAGCAGAATATCACAAAATGGATTTACATAAAATTATCATGATTGCTTTATGTTTATATTTAACTTGTATTTTTGTACAAACAAGATTGTGTAAAATATATTTAAAGTTTCAATAATTAAGTCTTTCCAACTTTTCATGATTTTTATGAGCACAGACTTTCAAGAAAATATCTGGGGGGGAGGGGGAAATCCATTGCCTTTTGTCCATTAATCAGCAAATAAAACATGGCCTTAAAGTTTGTTGTTACATTGTACCATTTGATGAATAAATCAGGACTCAAATCTCCTTAAGACCCCATAGAATTGCTGACCTCACCGTTTCTTGTAGTTGTCTGTATTAGTAAATCTGCATTAAAGAAAATTACTGTTCTTACTAGAAGGTTTAGGTACTACAGACCTTGCTGGCATGGCAAGGTGTGTAAATGAAATGCCAAATTTGAAAGGATTCTCTACTGCAACTTAACTTGCCAAGTCTATCCCACTTGGCATATGCACCTCAATATTTTAAGAGTAAAGTTTTTAAGAGATCTCCTCTTCCGCTATAGAATATATGTGTAAAATACTGAAATATGGAAGCGGTGTATTTTAAAGTAATTACACTTCTGGGTTTATTTTTCATATACTGTAAGTGACATGACTTTAAAGCAAAATACTGGACTGGGTAGTGCACTTTTTTACTTTTTTGTATTTTTTTCATTGATTTGCCTTTTGTCAGACTGGATGTTAAATTGTAAAAATGTTTAACTATTTTTGTTAACAACTTTAATAAAACTTTATGCTAGCCAAACTCCTACATGAATGGCAGACCTGCTTCCCCTTCTTGCCCTGTCTCATTGGGGTGAGGAGGGGCTTTTGTTTTGCAGAGGGTAACTGTTTGAGAGATACTTTTGAACTGCCTGCACTTGATTGTACATGCTCTCTGCATATGCTTGATCTGCTGGAAAACAAAACTGTTGAGGATTTTTTGAGAAGCTATGTAGTAACCTCTGAAATGTTTGATAGTACTGTAGGATGGCTCTCACTAGAAAAGTACCTCCCTTACCTAGAAACAAACAAAAAAATAACAGGAAAAGCAAACAGCTCCTGTGTTATGCTGGTGATCAGCTGTCAGCCAATGGCTTAGTATACTGATGTAATAAATGCTTCTAATTAGTAAATGACGTTACAGAAAAATGCTAGGGGTCCTTAAAATAATTGAAGCCTACAAAATTTTATAAAACATACTTTTAAAGGAAGATTGAAAAGCCATACTTCATTGTTCTTACTCTCTTGCCAAAAAGGGCCACATCAAACCACCCGTAATATTTCCAGGGTTTGTGGTTAAGACGTTTATTATGCCCAGTCTCAATAGTTCTTGTTAATAAAAACTTGTTTTCCACTTGTAGTGTATGTAATTATACATTTCAGTGATGTATTGTTTCAAAATTAGTGCTTTAGTAAGACTCTAAATGCTGACCTTTCACACTGAGGGAACTGCTTTCCCTTTGCTATTGATGATATTGTTTGTATTTGGCCAGGAAAGATTTTAAATCTGGACCTAGGATCAGTAGCAGGTAAATAGTACAGAGCCTATTTCACTCCTCCACACGTGTACTAGGGAATTTTATGATGTATGGTTTAAAAAACAATAAAGTAAATGCTGCTTTCATTCTGTACCAATAAAAATTTTGATAACTATTGACTACCCATAACTGATATTTTTGTACTTATGAACTGAGGATATACTGTGGAAGCACTGTTTTCTTGTGTATCATGAAATACATTAGTAATTGTTCAGTATTGTCTAAAACTTTTAGCTTATTAGTTGGAGACTTGAAGCAACTTGTCTACTTGTGCATGTCACTTTCAGAAAGTTGTCGCATCACTCATTTGATTAAATGTTAATATCTTTAAAAGGGGAAAAACAAAACAAAACAAAACAAAAAACAACCACCTGGTGCTATTCAGACCTGAATACATGGCTCTTTGTTTGGAGGTTTGACATTCTGGGCATCAAGGAGTTGACAGAAATTACTGCAGTGCTTGAACCATACAATATCCTAATTCTTCCACATGAAAGCAAACAGCATGTTTAAGTTTGCTTTAAATTACTAGATTTGTAGTCATTGATATATTTTAATTATCCCCATTTCATAATATAATACAGTATTTGTATTTAAAAATAGGAATTGGGAGTTTTGTGTTTAATACTCTTATTTGTAACCATATTTAGCATAAGAAATGGATTTTATAAGACTATTTTTTTCTTCAGCTGCATGATTATGAAAAGATGCTTTTTTGGTACTTTGAAAGATCTGAGGAGAGAACAGAAGAGTACTTAACTGTTTGGTTTGCCAAAATCAAAACAAAGCTTAAACAGCTTTTTCTTATAGGTTTTTACATTCCTTCTTAACCTGTTTAGTGAAGAATAAATATTCCTCACTTAAATCCTCTGTTAAAGCAATTTTAATGTACTTGGCATCAACTACCAGTATGTAATACACATGGAAATAAAGTTTAGTTCTGGCAGTGAAAATAATAGCTATTTGACTGTGTCTTAAAAGTTGTCATGTAGAGCATCAGATTTCGGTCCTGTGCTCTTTGTTGCCAAACACAGACATGGAGCAGAGCTGTGCTCTCATTACAGTCCTCTGCGGGAGAGCTGCTCAGTTGACTTGCATGCATTTTGTGGTTAAATGATTGAATTTACAGTCAGCTCAGTTCTAGGAAAGAGAAACTGGGCTCTTGTTTTGCTTTTTTCGCCCCTCACCTTCTCCCCCGCCCCCCTTTTTTTTTCCTTTTTTTCTTTAATTTTTGGGCATGAGCACATCTCTGCTTCAACATTGTGCCTGCTTGTTCTTTAAAATTTAAGCACTTGCAATTGAATTTGATACATAACTAGAGAAAAATTCCTTATTTGATACAGTCCCTTCTCAAAGAAAGACTCATTTAAATTTTGCCTCTAAAGCCACTAAAAATTCTTACTTAAAAACAAATTAACACAAAGATGTTGCAGTCTTCATTTCACTTCAGTATATGTTAACAACAGAAAGAACATCCTTTGTCCCTTTGGACAGGATTTTCATAATTAGAAGTTCCACTTTTATTGCCTCCATAACTTTAAATTGCAGAGGGTACCTTACAAACACAGATGCTGCTAGTAGGGGTGTATAAAGCACCTGCTTGTGAAGATTATTTCTCATCATTTGTTACTGGTCCCTTCAGGTTATACTATAATGTAAAAAAATAATAGCCTTTTAGCACTTTAAATTTAAGTGTTTGTTATATTATCTTACAATACACAGCTTAAGTGCTAGGCAGGCTGCTTCTTTCCCTGATGAGAAAAATCTCCAGCTACAACACTCCAGCTTTACTCGTTCTAATCAGCCTCTCTGCAAGTTAAAAGCGACTACAGATGGTGAGTGGGTGGTGGTAGGCTCCCTGGTCATCACACAAAGGAGTCCGCTGGGAAATTCCAGCCCTCAGACTGTGCAGGAGGAGGCAAGAGACTTTCAAAAGTGGAAGGGACCTTTAAACATCATCTAGTTGGACCTGCCTGCAGTGAGCAGGGACATCTTTAACTAGATCAGGTTGCACAGGGCCCTGTCACAGTCTGACCTGGAATGTTTGCAGGGATGGGGCATCTACCACCTCTTTGGGCAACCTGTGCCAGTGTTTCACCACCCTCTGTGTAAAAAATGGCCTCTTTAGATCTAGTATAAATCTACTCTCTTAGTTTAAAACCATTACTCCTTGTTTTGTCAAAACAGGCCCTGCTAAAGACTATTGTCCCCAACTTAGATACCCCCTTTAAGTACTGAAAGGCTGCAATGAGGTCTCCCCAGAGTCTTCTCCAGGCTAAGTGGTTCTACTGTAATAAAGAAAAATAGCATCTGTGCTGAACTGCTCAAGGCAGGAAGTATGAGGATGCATTTGAGCACTGATAATTGCATCTCTACCAGGTAACATTTGGGGGGGGGGGGGGGGGGGGGGTTTTGTTAGTGGAATGTTCGTAAGGGTCTGTTTTGGGGTCCCCCTTTTTGTGGATTTTTAGAAGACTGTTGTGGCATGAGACCCATTTGTTT
>JANIJG010013924.1:0-22031 GCA_024611175.1 Megaceryle torquata | reverse complement strand
TAATAATTAAAAAAAAAAAAAGAAAGAAAAAAAAAGAAATGGTGTATCTGATGTCCATAGAGCATAACCTTAGGGAAAGAAGGGAAAGGGAAAAGTAAGAATAGGAAAACATAGCAGATAAATTCCAATAAACCAGCTGAATGAGGAAGCTGCTTTTAAACCAGACAAAAGACTTTCCCTGGCTTGCAAGTAAAATTATATGCAGTAGAATCAAAATCAAGTGGAGCTATTTGAATGACAAGTGTAATTGCTTCATACAGAAAATCAGATTTTTCACAGAATTTTTGTGAAGCTAATATATATGAAAAATTACTCCCAGTGCTTAGCAGCCTGAGTATTAAAATGTGCAGAATTTCTGTGTCCATAAGGAGACACCAAGTGCACAAATACCTCATCTACATATGGTTTACAGACACTATAAAAGACATAATGAAAAAACCCACAAAAAACGATAGATGCTTTGTTTATTGATTCTAACAAGATTAAAAAAAAAAAAAAAATCACTCCACTTATAATTTCCAAGAGGGAAATCTAGTGGAAAATGTAATTATTGCATTTACTTCTGGAAGATGTTCTTATGATAATCTTTTACAATACTCATTTCCTTATTTTAAAGAGTATATTTTAACCCTTAGTTTCAGTAACTTTGTCTTTTCAAAAGTGTGTCTTCTAGAAAACATGCATCCTGTTATGAGTGAGTGAAATCTGACTAATCTCTCTGATTTTGGCCAGTTGTGTCCAGAGCTACTGAAAAATATAAATTAATCTTTGTAAGTGCAGACCTGCACACTCGCTGGACTGAGTGATCAGATAGAGCCCATTTGTCTCACCTCTGACTCTGACAGTGCCCAGGATTTGGACTGTAATTTTTCTTTTTATCCAATGTTTTCTTCAAAGATTGTTGGATTTTTCTGCTTTCCATTCCTCCAGCCTCCATTCCACATGTGAATCATTTCCTTTGAAATCAACTTTTTACAAATGCTCTCTATATGACCTCTTGGTCTCAACAAAACCTTAGCAAGCTGCTTGTCCTTAGTCTGCACCTTCCTGAAAGACCCAGGCTTAGCTAAAGACAATATCCTTTCACCTAATTCTTTTAATTCCTTTTTAACTGTAATTCTCACTTTTATTCTTCAGATACTGTTATGAATTTTTTCTCGTGTTTTCATTCTTACAAGACTGTTGACTCTGCTTGTACAACATTCATCTACATACTTTCTTATAGTTACATCTTAGAACATTCCCTGTGCACTGTCCATGGCTACATGCAGGACTGTTGTGTCTCTTCTACTGGATTTGTATAACTCGGTGCTTCAAGAAAATATCAGTCTCTAATCTCTTCTTCATGACTCAGCATAAATTTTACGCCATCTATATTTCATATTTTTTGAATGCTTGAATTAAAGAGACATCAACTTAAGAAAACTTTCAAAATCCATTGAAAATATTTGGTGTATTTTTATAAAAAACTTGGCCATATATTGCATGTAAAACTCTCCTATTTTTCAGGCAATTGAGCTATGCCTACTTACAGTATTCAATTCATGCTCTCTGTTACTACTCCGTTGGCTCTCTGTTACTCTGTGAGCACAAAATGTTAATCTCAGCTGTGTTTTTAAAGACATTAATGTTTTGCTTGAAAGCAATATATTCTGTTAATTTCCTTTGAGATTTTCACAGAGATGTTTGCAATCATTAATGAAATTTGTCTTTTAGATGATCTAAAACCTTTTTATCTCCACTATAATGTTCATAATATTCTAGCTATTATAACTGATTTCATTAGAAATAAATGTGATGTTAAATGTGAAATTATTATTTTAATTTGAAATAGGAATTAATGACATTTGGAATATTTTTTCTTTGACTAAAAATTACAATTTAACATAATTTTAAGACAAAGAGGACACTGTATGCAAATTCACGTTGTATGTATTTCACTCGTATATATTTATATTAAATACCGTCTGGATATGATTCAGCAGTCTTATTTGCCTTTCAGGATGAAACTAAAGTGCTTAAACTGTGAGTCAAGAGAATGTAACCAAGTTGAAGTAGGATTCTGCCTTTTAAAACTACCTGTCATATACTGTATAAACTATATACTTCTGGTTGTTTAATCTTGGCAAACATATTCTTCAATGGATAGATAGTATCTATTGAATAGCAATATTTAACTAAATAATTAGAAAATATATTGTTACAGCTGTGATGAAACACAAGTTTCTTACTTTCCTGTGCCATATTTCTTAGATTGTCATTTTCAGTGGTTCTATATGGGTTCGGTATGCTTTGCTTTTTCTTTTTGTAATAAGGATGTGAAATGCAACAAGAGGCATCCTAAGTTTATCTTTCTAGTAGACGTATGGAAGACTGTTGTGGTAAAAAGTAGTCCAGTATAGCAAGTACACTCCTATAAGTGCAAGCTCAGAAAGAGAAAAACAAACAAAAAAAATCCATCCCTTAACTGGCACAGGTAGCTGGAAGGACTGCTAAAATGGTCAGAAGAAGGAAGTGCCTGTTTCACCAAGAGCAGACCAGATACCCTACAGGTACTTAAATCAATTATCCATTATGGAAGGAGAGCACTTAAAGATGAAGAGTGGAAATCATATAAGATCAGCAGGGCTAAAAAAAAATTAAAATAAAGTCAGGAATAAATACAATCTTATTAATAAAAGAGTCCTGACTATGAGAGAAGCAGAGTCCAGACAACTTTTCAAAGAGCAGTCTTTTGCTTCTAAGTTAATGCTCGGTAAATTTGTATGAGAGATTATATGATACAGCACCTGACACTTCCCCCAGAAGGTGTCTTAAATTTCTGTAATCTTACATTTCTATTTCCTAGCAGGTTATCAACTGGCTCAATATCAACATCATATTTTTATTCATAATGCATGGTTCTTCTTTAATATTTAGTGACTCTTTAGGAGAGAAGCATTTCTGGGGGTATTTTAGATATCATCAGAGAACCCCATGTCCTCCATTCTTCTTATTTAAAAGAACTGCCTTCTTTTAACGAAATAATTCTTAGAAGTGTTTATTATTTTTCATCTTTGCTGGTCAGGCTTCCTACTCTCACATGTTTTTAGCTGTCTTATTCATGAAATGGAACAACCTCTGCCATTTAACAGGGTCAGCTCCTTGGAAGTCTTATTGCACTGTTCTACTGCATTCTCCTAATGAAAAATGCCTTTTAGCTTATAGGAAAATTCTAAATTCTTTGGTTTGACAAGCTATACAGAGGTTGTCTATAAGGATATAAAGTATAAAAAGATACTCTAACAATGAATCGTATGTGTCCCTGAAGCTTACTTGCTATTTCTTTCACAATTTGTACGTGGTGTTGCAAACTCATTTGATAGTATGTCATAAAAACCTGACACCGTGTTCATCTGCCTGCAGCATTCTGACACATAACTGAAAAAATATTACTTCATTATATCACTTGAAATAACTTGTAATACAGAAGTACAGAACCATCAAACAAAGAAATCTGCAGACAACAGTATCCATTTCAGTGTGTGCATTGTGCTGACTACCTCTGTCTTCTTTCAGCTGTCATCCCAACCCTTGCACAAAAATTAGAATTAGGATGTAAAATCATGTACAAGCGAAAATTAACTCAAATAAACTACAGAGTATGGCAAGAAAATAAAAAACAAACAACTGTGTATAAATAATTGTTATATACAGAATATATTTAGAAAAAAATTGTTTGATTTGATGGTCAACAACCCTGCCCACTTTTTTACCATTCATTGCCTGACTTTATGAGACATATCTCTGATTCCTTGATAACATGTTCCTGGAAGTAATACTTCCCAAATCTTTCTAGATAAATACAAAGACAATTGCCAGATGTTACTAAATTAAATGCAAACTGCATCACTACTAAATGTGAGGAGTACCACGTAAGAAATTATTGTTAGAAAAAGGAGAAATACAGAACAGAAGATATTAATCATTTGCTTGCAATACTTTGAGGTTATATTCTCCTCTTGGGACATATATTAATATATAACTGTTGTGTCTTTACTGAGGCAAGTTTTCCAATGCATAGAATCCATAAGTCCAGTGCTTCACCTTTCTTTATTATACATGACATGTTTGATGGTGTTCATCCCTTTCACAGTTCCTCTGATACTCTTTACTGTATGTATATCAGTAAATTTGTCTGATCCACACAGTATTACAACTGCAGCAGTAAAAGGTGTCACTGGCTAACAAAATGTGCCTTCTATAAATAGTATATATATTTCTCTTTTCTTCTCCTACATTGTTCAAAACCTTTTTTATTATCTGCTGCAGCACACAGCTTAGTAATGCCAAAATTACAATATTCTTTTTGAGACAGTAGTTAACACTGGCACTTTTCTAATGGAAAAATAATTATTTAATTCTGCACCTTTGAAAATTTTTTTTTAAATAAAATTTTGAAATTTTTTTTTGAAGCACCTTTGAAAATTTGTTGCGATTGGAATGTCTTCATAGAAAAAGTAAAAATAAACTTGATGTAATAAACTCTGGTTACATTACTTTTCAAGATTTTTTCCAAAACAGATCTACTTAGAAAATTTCAAACAGAAATTTGGGTTTTTTTGGTCTCTCTCAAGTAATTTGTATGTTTAATTGGCAGAGGAATAAACTCAGAGACCAGAAACAATTTTAACCAAGCACTTCAGAAAAGTTTATTTTCTATTTTTAAATTATTTAAACTCTGGAGACAGTGTTTCATTAGTGTGAGTTTTACACAACCAGTAGTATAGAAAAGGAACTGTATAATAAATAGCTCCAGTGATTAAAGAATCATAAAGCTAAACCGAAGCTGTCTGTATGTATGTGAGAGTGTACTCCCAAGACTTCACAACCTCTTCCATATTATCTCAAGTTTGCAGAAAAGTGTATTAAACTATGTCGTTAGTACTTCCTCTCTCTCTGGATATATGTTCAGGATAATTTGTTTTCCTCACAAGCTATTATCTGTATTACTGTTTTTAATAGGATAGTCAAATTTAGAGACATGGATTAACAGGCATTTTATACATTCTGTATTATTAGTGTTTCATACAACTACAATCATGAATAATGTATAGTGTAAGCTCTTTAGTTTAGCCTGGACAATAAAAATTCTTAATTTTTAATCAGGAAAAAATCCTACAAGTCATCTACTATAATAATGAGACAACAAAACTGAATGAGTTTGAACTACTTAACCAGCAGTATACTCACCAGGATTTTATTATAAAGTCTAATATATTAGGAAAGACGTTTTCATTCTTATAGCTGAATTTCATGAACAAAAATAGCTAGATGGTTTGGTTGACTAGGAATAGAATTTTACTTATATAGTTTCCTACAAAAATCCTCAGCCACTTTGTTGTATGTAACAGCAAAAAAAATTCCTTGCATTCCCCATAAATTACATAATGTTTTACTTCTCACTTATTTCTTTAGCTGCTATTTCTCATAGTCTGAACATCCTTGCAAGCACTGTGCAGTCACAGGGTAAAAGTCAGTAGTGAGTGTCTTTCCTTTCTCCATCCCCTCACTCAGTACTGCAGTAGTTGAAATATTTGTACTGAAATATGTCACATCCACTCCTGGGAAAGAAGAGATATTTTCAACATATTTGTCAATTTGAACATTGCCTTCTCAAGTAATTTTTTTATGAGTATGGGAAAAAATGTCTTTAATTAAGTAAAAGTTCCTATGTATTTTTTGCATTCCTATCTCTGGAATTTATATAAAGTTTTAAAATTGTCAATCTTTGTCATACTCAGTGCATACTATGAAGAGGATGTGGGTTCTGTATCACTGAATGCAGGCATATCTGTAAATGGCAGCTGAGGAAATATTTTTCCCTATAGTCTTTCTTTTGCAAACAATCTCAGGAGAGATGTTGAACACCAATAGCAGGGTCTGTGTGGATATGTAAAAGAACATTTTTGCTCAACACTCACATCACTGACTACCTAGATACTTTCAGTCAGTACAATTCACAATCTCTCATCATTTCATATTTCCCAGTTTGGGCTGGTGATAGCAATATAGGGGAACTAAGCATTGACAAGTCCTTGTCATCAATATACTGCACAATAAAACAGCAAAGGCAAGAAATGCCACATAGAAGAATTAAAAAATAGCAGACATTAAAATTCCCTAAACAAAACATCAGCCTGTCTGCTCATCCAGAACACCTAATTTTTTTTTTTTTTTAATTAATCATCCTCATATCTAAAGGTACAGTCAATATTTTTAAGCTGTTCCTTGCTGCAAGAAATTATGTGTATCCTCCTGTTCTTAAAGAATATGTGGTCTTCTGAAATTAAACAGCACAAAGACTTTTCTTTAATAGTTCTGTGGGTGTCATCAGCTGATGGATAGAAAAATCTTCATAGACAACAAAAGGATATGAGGCTCCTTTTACTTCTCCTTGCATTTTTGATTGTGGGTAGAAATATAGTAAATATTAAATATCAAACCTTTAAAATATTCTATTTTTTATATTTACTATATCCATCACTGACAAGCTGAAATTCTGTAAGGTACAAGGATGGAACAGTGAAACTATTGCTGAACCTGAGTATTGCATTGGCAGTACAGGATGGCAAAATGCTTCCAGAATGTAAGCTTCATCTTCGGGGACCAGGTGCCAACCAATTCCAGCACCTACTCTTTGGAAAAAATATCTCTGTCATTAATTGCCTTTGTTCATGAAAAAGCAGATGTAATGGAATGTCACAGAGTGGCAGTTAGATAACAGAAGAGACTAGTCAAACCTTAAATGCAGCTCTGTGTTCCAATAAGTGGTCTCCTGATGAACTCTCTGGATGCCAAGTAAGTTCTTTCTTTCTTTCTTCTGTAAATTAATGAGGATTGTATAGGTTGTGAATTGTTGAAACAGTCCCTCATATGTTGGGGTTTTTTTGGTTGGTTTTTGGTTTTTTTTGTTTCTTTGTTTTGTTTTTGTTTGGGGTTTTTTGTTATTTGTTTTGTTTTGGGCTTTTTTTGTTTGGTTTGGTTTGGTTTGGGTTTTTGTTTTTGTTTTTTTTCTGGATAAATTAGTGCTATCCCAGATAGTACCTGGGGGTGTGTGTTCAGCTAACCAGAGGTGAGACACTTTTTTCTAACAGTGAGCTTACATCCAGTTACTCAGTTTTGAAAAGCAAGAATAGTAACATGAGTACAGACCACTCTGCACCAACTGGCCTCAAAGCCAGGTAGTAATTACAAGCACTTTTAATTTGTTAAAAGTTTTTTCTATATTAAACAGGTGGCTCTGTGGTTGCTTTACACTTCATAATTTCTGAACATAGTACAAAAATATCTCAGATATCTAAATGAAGACTCCAGAAGTTCCACTAGAATGAGAATGCTCTGAAAACTATTTGGTTGCACTAGAATGAGCACGCTCTGAGAACTATTTGTGTCATTCATTAACTTCATTCTGTATTTCCAAATTATAAGTGACAATAAAAAGGAAAACAACCAGAAAGCAGCTTACTTTCTGGCAGTAGCTGGTTCTTTAGCACTTGATAGTCAGCCTTTAGTAGTGTCATTTAACTCATTCAAAAAATGTTAATTATCATGTTATATTATAATACAAACTTGAGGACAACTGTATACTAGACAAAAAACCCCAACCAAACAAACAAAAAACAAACAAAAAACCAACCAAACAAAAAACCAAAACACCTAACACTTTTAGATTGACTGTACCAGAATTCTCTCAGTCACTAAAAGGCTCTTTAGGTTTTGAATTAAATTCTGAACTGTCAGAACTTTACAGAGTTGCTTCAAAATGCTATCTGTGCCTAGAATTTTGCAAAAATTCCTGCAGAATTCTCCCAGTCCAACAAATGAAGTAGTACTGCAGTATCCTGAAGTTAATATACTTTGGGAATGGGAAAGTAGAGAAAGCAATTTTCTTGAACAAATAGCAAGTTCACATAACATTGAAGACTTGGAACATCTAAAATTGGTCACAAAACCAAGACAAATGTACTAATGTACTGTTTCAGTACATTAGAAGTAAAATTTATTGAAATTTTGAATGTTTTTTCCTGCTGCTTTTTTATTGTCTTACCAGGTCAAAGCAGTGCTAACCCATAGAAGGCCTTAGTTATTGCCCTACTTTTATGGGACAAGGACACCCTATATCCAATGAGAATTTTGCAGGTATCATGTCCTATTTTGAAGAACTTGGCCTACCATATGTGACATATGTGAAGTGGGTCATTTTAGCAGAAGGCACTATACATACTTAGTAGACTGACCTCCACAGAGTTCTAAGGTTATTAACCTAGCTTTCAGAAAAGCTCAAACTGTCAATCAAATATGCCTGAGTAGATACAGTCAACAAAAGTAATTCTTGTGATTTCCATTTCCTATTGCAAACTGTGACAAAATTTTCATGTCATATTCTCAGGACTGAATCACTCAACTCATATATTGAAAGACATACATATTAGATATAAAAATAATTCTGCAATATAGCATACCACGCTGAGCTATTATAACTAGTCAATATAAAGGAAATTGAGTGATACTTCCAAGCACTCATTCAGCACACAATTTAATAGGGCATTGTGCAATGTCTTTCTTCATTAGAAAAGAGAAGGGAAAACAAGTACAGCAAGCAAAAAATATGACTTTCATTTGCAACTGAGGCTCAAGTAATTATGTTTACAGCATGAATTTTAAAATTTTCTTGTTATTCAAAACTTTAGCCTGCTTTTAATTAAGACTTGCCTGTTAGTTGAAAAAATATAGCATATTTGCATAGAAATAACCATGGCAAGCTGAAATCTTTATTTTAAGCCATTTTAATCACTTTCCTGGACTGGTAATTACTTCTGGTTGATACATTTGAAGTGACTCCTTGCAGCAATTTAATATATTCACACCAATTGAAGTTTTCCCTGGTACTGAGAGATCATATGCATATGATATCTCTGGCAGTGGGCAAATCATATTTTTTTATCATGGCCTAATAATTAACAGAAATTCTTACTCCATGTTGATTGAGCTCTAACAAAATAAGCTTATAATTACTTGTAGCTGTAGATAAGGTAAATATTTGATGTTCTAGTGATGAATCAGTGTTAGTGATATACAAGTCCGCTCATTATATATGTCCTTAGCCTTGGCCTTTAGTAGCATTATATACATTAATAACAACAGCAAGGTCAATTCTACTGCATCAGCTGTTGTTGCTTCATGATACAGGAACGTAATGTGGGAGACAGAGCCAGCAGAGCATCTAGCTAATGAACTCCCTAGAGACTGATACTCTTCATAGGCTGAAAAACAGGAGATTGCTGTTAGCAAATTCAGTGCTGGAAAAATAGTTAAGAATATATTTTACTGCTGAAATGTGTTTAAAAGATTATAAAAGTAATGCTCTTCAGTGCAAATAATTTGTAACAGGTTCTAATTCAAACCTCTAATTCTTTTGCAAGCTGTATACACAAAACAATAATTGGATTTATTAAGATGTTTTATGAGTGTTTATGTTTGTTGCCTCTTGAAATCTCAGAAACACAAAAAGGCTCATTCTAAATTATAAAAAAAAATATTTTTAACATGCAAAAGAACAAAAACTCGTTCAGTAAAATCCATTGCTTCCTAACTGTCAGTGACATTTTAAGGTCATGTGGAATAACTGTCTAGCACAGTGTAGCAGAGAGTGTAGAGAAGTTTTCTTTATTAATTTTTTTTTATTAAAAATATAGTTTAGTGAGCAAACTTCACTAATAAATGGAACATCCAGAGAGTAAGCTTTCAGAGGATGCTTGGTACAGGATTGATGGGATTTGGAGACTCAGAGGTACTCAAAGGATATACTGATTTTGTAAACTTTGCAAAGTTATATAAGTTACAATGTCCGTATCCCACTCTTATTCCTGCTCTTTAGCTTAATCTTGCAGATACCTGGGCATTTTGTTATTTTACAGCTTTACAAGATGTTCATAGGACAGATGTGAAAGAGCTAACATATAGAAAGCAATTCAAAATGACTCAAGCGTTTAATATGGAGGAGGTAAGAAGAGTAGGGGAAAGGAAAGTGTACCAAAATGGAGTGTCTTACATGCTCACAAACATCTTCAAATTTGCTATTATAGTTGTAAGGACAGGGCTGAAAGATATCAAATTAAAATAATAAATGAAGTAAAGACTTTGCTGAAATATTAGTGAAAGCATTTATGGAAAGTTGCAAAAGAAATTTTCAAAATGTCTTTCCCATGGAAGTAGGAGATAATTTGTGAATAATCAGCTTTATGCCCAGTGTGTGAATGCTGGTCTGGAGACTATTCCTTAGTGGTATCTCTGTTCTGTTCATCTTACTTTGCTTACATAGAAAAAGCATTTAACTCTCAAGAAATGAAAATTACCTTATCCAAAAACTGGGAAGGAATAACTCAAAAAGTATGTGCCATTTCTGGCAGCCATAGGAGGATGAAAACTTTGATGGAGAAATGAAGATGAAGACAGTATAGAAGGCAAAAGTTTAGAAGTGAAAAGAAGATGATAGGCAGGGTTTCACATTTCAAGGTTGTTAAAAATCATTAATTTTGAAGAGGGATAGCATAGTCCTGGACAGTTGTTAATGTCCATGTTGCCAAAGGCATGAGAATAAGGAAGTTGATTTATGTTGTTGGCAATATTTCATTATATATTTTTGTAAGTATAACAATTAAGTTTATGTTTCTTTTAGCATACATTTTAGGACTAAACTTTCTTTTGCCCTGATGCAAGAAAGTGTCTCCTGCCCTCCCCCGTTTTGCTTTTTTTTTTTTTTTTTTTTTTTATAACACAGATAAAGGAATCAGGGTGGGGGGAGAAGAACAGAGATTAATATTTTGGAGGAAGGAACAAAGAAAGAGACAGAAAAACTATCTCTCTCTCTGCTATGTGTGGATAGCTCGTAAGTTGTGATGGTAGATAGAGAGACAATAACAAACCTGTGCAAGGTGCAGCCTGAACTCTCACACCTGAATTTATAACCTCCAATGTGTTTAGGATGGACCAAAAGGAGAAGCTCCATAGAAAAGGTGATGCCATACCCTACACAGTCCAAAGTTCCACAAAGCCACACCTGGAACAGAAAACACACCAGATCTTCTTACACTGGATCATCTTGAGCATATAGCTCTAGCCATCTGACTGAACAGTTTCCTTCCCTATCCTTCAAATAAAAGAAGCAAACAAAAGAGCATAAGATTTATGCATATTTTCTAAACATTTTTAGTACATGATAACGTAGAGTTGTTCAATCTTGGAGTGCCTGGCATTGAATGCTACCTTTGGGGACTGATCTTGCATGCTGTACAGTAGGAACCACAACCTTTTGGCTTCAGTACAAGTGAAACGTATAATAAATACAATGAGAGTAATTAACATATCACCTGTATTTCTGTTTCAAGGCATTTAGGAAAGGTGTACAGAAAGGACAGGATTAGGTAGCAGGTCTGTGTGCCTTTGTGTTTAAAATATGTGGAAACTCAGTTTGACTTGGAGACATTTGGACACTAACCTCTTCACTACCTTCACTTACTCAAAAGGGTAAATCATATTTAGGGTATGCAACATCTTTCAGAAATATGGAACTCTGTCCTAACATTAGTTGGAAACCTACACTCTTCTTTTTCTCTGTGTGGAACCAAGATATTTAAGAAATGGTCTAGAAAGGTTACATTTGAACTGAAGGAATGGCTTTACCTAGTTGCTTTGAACAGGAGCAGATAAATAAATAAGAAAACTACTGTACATTAATACTTTGTCATAAAAAAAATAGTGGTGGGGCAGTTACATTCTTCTGCACTTTCCATAAAGCTCTACATACTACTTAAACTTTTCCATTATATATGAAATTCATTGAGAGAGAAGAAAGAAAACATATATAAGGAGTAATAATTATCTCACAAGTTACAAGAAAAATGGAAAAGTTTATTTTTGTAATAAAAATGATCCCTCATTTGAGTTTTTGTTTGTTATCAAAAACAGTATAACTAGTGTCATAATTTGCATTTTCATTTCAATTTGTCCTTGGTTCAAAACTGAAGTGACTGTAAATTATCTTTAATCTCGTGAAAGTGGTACATATAAAATAACAGTAATGAAAATAATAACTTAAAGTTAAAAATTTCTCCATAGATCTTCATTACATGTAAATGAACTATAGAGTTGAAATGTTAAATGCAGTTCTTAAACAGGCCTGTCTTAATTTTTAATTCTAGAGGCTTACATGATATGTAAAATGAGATAAAAAGTGCATTTACGAGCAGCCTTCTTAATCATCATAGTAGTTCCTCTTGGCCAGACAAGTACTTATGAAGTATGGCATTGCTGTCGGCAAAACTATTTATCTGTATGACACTGCATGTCACTTTTGAACTTCGACTTGACATCCATAAAATTACATTTTCATCAAACTGAAAGATCAAGCTTTCTGTGCTGACTCACTTGGGTCAACATTTTGCAAATGACTGGATTTACCACTTGAACTATAAACCCTTTGTGAATAATTTTGTGCATTGATGTTTGATAGCCTAGGGCACAGATCATAATTTCTGAGCTAAAGAAGAGGTGTCAAAGCAAAATGAATTTCTTTTCTGCATACCGGATTACTTATTCCAATGCGCTTTCTCATATGGTGATAGTTATATGTCTTGCAAACTGTTAAATTAGTTGATTTCCCAGATACTATAAACAACCTAATTCCCCTAAGACTTACTTTTAGTACCTTTACAGTGGTTCAGAAGGTCAACTGCCATGGTAGACCAAAAGCTTTAATATAATAGGTTTTGGTTTTTCCTGGTGGGAAGCCTTTGGCTTGATTTTCAGGTAGTGTTTACAAACTCAGGAGAGAGATGAATTGAAAATGAGTGTGCAAAATAGAAAAGCTGCTGTTTGTTTCAATTGACCGGAGTGATTAGTGGTGTTTCATCTGTCAGTACCTGCAGCTTAGAGATGGATGAGTTGTAACACACAGCTGGATAGCTGATCTCAAAAGAGTGATAGCCCATTGTACCCTACAAGCCTTGGTTACATATCTGAAAAGCTGGCTGGAAGTTTGCCCAAGACTTTCATATTACGAAGTTGTATCTAAGCAACTGCAGGTTTTATCCTTTCTGGTTGTCAAAAGTTTTTCAGTGGAAAAATGTTTCACTGAAAAATGTCAGTTACCTGTGTCTTCTGAAATGTCTCACTCAAAACAAAATTGGTTACACAACCTTTACTACAGCCCAAGGGAGGGTATCAGGTCACTGCCTAGGATTACTTTAAAGTCCTCACAGATTGCATATTAGTAGAAGTTGCAGAATCTCTTGGGAATTAGTTTAACCCAGAATATCTCCATCCCCCTAGGCAAACATACCTTGTCATTGTTTGCAGATGCTCTGTGAAACCAATATTCTAAGACCACCACCATGAATATCTTCCAGTAGAGCTTCAAGTGCTTTTGTCACCAGCTCCTCCTTGCAGTGTTTTACCCAAGAAACAGCAGTGACTTCCAATAATATCTCATCTAGAGCTCTCTACCAAAGAACAGGTGTTCATGCTATTCTGCTAGCTCTCTTCACTGGAATGTTATAGTGTGTGATGGGGTTTCTACATAAGCAAGCCAAATAAATCTTAAGCTTGGCTTTGATTTTTAGACATGCACTGTCTCTAGGTTTTCCCCACAGTTCATCCATCCATATAGTGTTGTGTTTTGTATTTTTAGGTAGAATAGTGTTGATAATGCATCGATGTTTTGGCTACTGCTGAGCAGTGTTTGCACAATTTCAAGGATGTTTCTCCAGCCCTTGGCTGGTCTGGGCAAGAGGATGGGAGGGGACACAGCCAGGACAGATGACCCAAACTGACTGAAAGAATATTCCATACTGTATGATGTCATGCTTAGCAACAAAAGCTAAGAGGTGGGGAAGTTGGGGTGGTGGCATTTGTCTTCCGAAGAAACAACTACACTTACAGAGGCCTTCCTTCCTGGGGAGTGGCTGGACATCACCTGTTGATGGGAAGTAGATAATAAATCTTTTTGTTTTCCTTTACTTCCATGTGCAACATTTATTTTGAATCACAAGTTTTTCATCTGATTTTTCCCCCCTGTCCTTCTGAGAAGGGGAGTGATAGAGTACCTTGGTGGGACCTCGCATCCAGATAGATGTAAAATCACTTCCCTAGTGCATTCTTGAAGATCACTGGCAGCACATCAGAGAACATGCTATGTCTTCAGCAGGCATTTTGGACAGTTTATGAAGGTATAAAACTCCTATTTCCTTTGTGTTTCTTACATCCAAGTGCAATGAAAATGAACAATGAGCTGTGAGGTCCAACCATGAAGAGACATTTTAGGATTCAATAAACCTATTTCTTACCTTCTGTAGGTGAATGAAGTGAAAATACTTGTCTATAGATGTAAAGCTAGGAACAAATTGATGAGTGATGAGGAACCACAAGACCTCTTGAAAGTCAAGTAGAGCTGGAAATTTATTTGATTTATAAGACTAAGTGTGATGAATGGGGAGAAAAATGTATTAAATAGATTATGTATGCAAACTTTTCTTCTGTGACTTACTGCTCTTTCAGGACAGGTGATTTGGAGACACTGTTAGGACTTGGGCTCTGCCTCCCTTTTTCCTTCTCCACACACATGTTTCTGGATAACAAATATTCCCAGAAGACAGGACTCAAGCTCTGTAATCAAAAGTTTCAACCAGTGATGGACTTTTCCTATGTGTGAATGAAAGGCATGCTACAGATGTTTGCAGAGCTCAAAATGGGGTCGAGTTGCTCTTGCAGAATCCTTCTCCCTCCCAGTCAGAAAGCAAATACAGATTATTTCCTTGGCACAGGCAGCTTATAGGCCTATGATTCTAATTAGTTGTATAGTTTGATTTCTTCATTATTGAAGAATCCTGTATCTGTCCTTAAAAGGTTCCTAACATTCCTAACACATCCTAACATTCCCTAACACACTTACATTGGCAAAAGTGCAGCCATCAGGCTGAGGCACCCATTGGGTACTTTGTCACTGTGGTTTCTGCACTGATTTTCATCTCCCTCTTCCCCCAGTTTGCTGCAGCTTCATAAAAGATTGATCTTCAAGACATGCATGAAGGATTGTTTCTCACAATGAGAGCACACAGGCATTGTTGACTGCCGTGTCTGATTGAAGCTAATCTGTTGTCTAGGTTATGACATATATCATCTGTATATGTTTTATATAGTAGTTTATGTTATATGACGATGATGGTTCCACCTGCTATTACCGAGATCAGTCATCATCATTAAAATAATAGAGTCTATTCAGTCTGTCAGTAGTAGTCTTTAAATTACTTTGTTTTGCAAATAAAGTACACTTAGTCTCTTAATACATCATTTAAGTGGTCTGTAAACTAACAGTGTTTTGATTTATATATTTTAGCTACATCCTTAGAAACAGTTTAATGTATTCATTTCCAAAAAATTGTAATCACCAGTTGATTTGGAAGCAAGTTATTCTGTAAGATGCCTCCACATCAATTATTCCTTTCTCTTGGTACCTAATAAGGACTATGAAATCACCTGAGTGTGAATTTTATCTCCTATGGGATGTCATAAAATTGCAGCTTTTTGCTCACTGTTTACATTAATAATAGAATGATGTAGGCTCCATTCATGGGAAATCCTGTGCTTTACTGAGCTATTCAAGATTTATTTTTAGTTGTAGTGTTCAGCCTGGAGCTTGTGGATTCATATATTTTCCCCAGTATTTCTAAATTAAAATCTCATCACTGTTGTTGCTTTCTTTGCCACCGCTGTAAATAAGATATGAAGGAATCGCATGTAGTCAGCAGGATTAAAAAAACTACAGAAACCTTTGCAGTGGTTTCACAGCTGATATGTGAATGTGAAGTGCACTTACTATTGTGCTTTATAGATCTACACAGCAACAGTCCTTGTACCTACTAATGAAAGTCATTATTGCATTGTAGATTCCCTCTCAAGCTCACTCTATCCTTACTTCCCTACCTAGATGATTTCTAAATAGCCACATTTACTAAATGGTACTGTTATGACATCCCTAGCTACATATTTGAGACCTTGACTTAAAACTGATTTTTTTTTTTTGTTGGATGAAAAATGTTAAAATATACGTGTGAGGTAAAATCATTTGGATTCTGGACCAGAGCAATGCCAGCAGACATTTTTTTCAGTTTCATTACAGAGTAAACATACCAGGATTTTTTGATCATTTTTGGTTGGTTGGTTGGTTGGTTGGTTTGGTTTGGGTTAGTCTGCTGTTGTTTCAGGTTTCTTTTTTTTTTTTTTTTTTTTTTGTCTGCAAAGAGTGTTCCATTCCCATCAGTGTGAATGATTAAATCCCCTGGTCTGAAACTGCCAGAAGTTGCCTTGCCACCATTACAGCCTCTGCTCAGGCTAGATGGACACTGTGAGGAGCCTGCATCAGGCTACGCGTGACAGGACAGGGAGCAGGACATAGGGACCCACACCTCACAGATGTGTACGTAACTTGTGAGGTGCATACACACTGCTTGAGGATCTTTGGGAGCACTGGGGCACACTCAGACCTGAAGCACCCACCACTTCGAGGAGGGCTGCAGTGAGAAATACACATTTCTGGGAGGGAATGTTCATGTAATTCTCACTGCTGGAAGAGGGAACTGTGGCTTTCTATTGGTATTAGAACATTCTAGGACGCATTATAGAAGGCTATTTAGAAATTCATAGATGCATATTAATATTTTTACACAGCTAGTATTGTGTTTTACTCATATTGTGGTTTATCTGTTGCATTGCAAATATTGATCTTGCTTACTTGGTTCAGTGGTTGCTGCTTAATTATATGTTGTTAATAAATCAATAAACCACTTGGATTCTTATTTGGTTTGAACTATGCGGACTGAGCAGATTCTGCCTGAGAGAGCCATCTGGTGTTTGTGATTAGCAGGCCAGCTGCATCCTGCTCCTTGCTTATTTCAAAGTAACAAATGTTTCCCAGCTAGAGCAGGAGTGGGAGTCTCCAATACAGCTTTCTAGTCAGTTCTCATGTAAACTATTCATTACAGCAAGAGTTTGTAAAACTGCTGACTTGTTAGTAATCACTGTGAACTCATTGTTGCTCTTCTATACCTAGAGGATAAATGAGTTAAGCACAAGTGCAGCCTATAAAGCTGAATAAACTTATTTTGGGGTCATTACATGCTTTGGCACAGAAAAAGACACTTTCAGAAAAGTAATGAGGTCAGTTCAGGTCATATCCTGATATCCTGTGTAATCCATGTATATATATATTTAACTTCAAGATAACATTTCTATGGTAATTCAGACAGAAAGTGTTCTTGTCTTTACAGCATACTTGGCTTTTGTCCAATTTTTTTTTTTTAATATATATACATATAATTCTAAGCTGTATTATAGTCTGCTGAATGTCATGAATGATAATATTATCTGTCAGATTGAAAGAAATCAGTACTTAATAAGCACAGAACTTTGATAGGTCTTTGACATTTTCAATAGCGAGAGTCCTCAGGTAGCCAGGCATGTGTTTGCTCTGATCCTCTGTCCAGATCATCCTGTCTTTAACAGCACAAAACAACGCTACAGCCAATTAGCCCCTTTTTCATTCTTTTGTGCAATCTCCCTTCTGAATTACAGCTGTAAACCAATTAATATATTAACCAAGCTTCACCTGTCTTTTTCAGCATTCCCATGCAGCATAAAAATCTTTTCATTTGTTCATAACTTTTAGAAGATTGCTTGCTGAGGAAGGTCAGGTCAGAACAAGGTCCCAAACCTGCAGCTCTGCTCTTCTAGTTGCAAGTCTCTGCTGGTTGCCCAGGTAGAAGTTGATGGTCTTACAGCAGAGAGGGAAAATAAGAGGCAAAGGAGTAGAGGGACAGGAAGGATTGGAGAGCAAAGTAGTAGAGGGGAGGAAATGAGATCTGTGCCTGAAAATGGAATTGAGCAAACAGGAGAAATGGGAGGCCAGGGCTTTTTTAAGGAGACTGGAAATAGGAACTGAGAGTGGGACAAAAAAAAGAAACAAGGAGCACAAGGGAAATGGGAACTGAGGGCCACTGGGTAGCTGAAGCTCTGACCTAGCAGGAAGTTATGAGCATTAACTGCATACAAGTGAAAGAAATCCAGAAAATAAAAATATCAGAGTATTTACTCTGATCCTTAAATCTTTTTCTTCATATCATACAGGAACCCTGTATCTGCCAGAGGAAAAACATCCAGGTCTGAAAGGCAGTGTGCATCTGTCCTTTTCTGCCTACTCTTTCCAAGACTCTTGCTTTATTTAGTACACGTCTTCCAACTTTTGCTAAAGATTAAAAAGCCATATTTTAGAAAATAACTAAATCCTCAGAGCTTCAGTCATCCAGTGTGCTGGTTAAAGGAGCAACTGTGCAAAAAATAATTTGTGATCCTGTAATAAAAGGCTGCACCCTGAAGTGTATAATCTGCTGAGAAAATGAAGGTAACTGAGGACTTTCATAGCTTTTGAATCCTTCACTTTGCAAACTTAATAATTTATTTTCTTGTTGGGAGGTTTCTTGTCTGAAGTGAAATATGTATTACACCAGAAGCCCCAAAGTGTTTACAACATAAAAGGACACCTGCTGGTACAAGGATGTAGTCATGCACTGTGTCACAAAACTAGAAGTCAAGCATATGCTGATTATCCCTTTCTTCCCTACTTTTTAAGTGTTGGCCAGCTGGCAGCTGTCAAGGTGGCTTTACAGGGCAATGGATGTCTTACCAGGGTTACTGCTGAAAATGCAAAAAGGAGGCAGCAGATGATACCTCAGAGGCACAAATAACTTAAATTGGGAGGGGTGAGGCAGGCAAACCAAATTAACTAATAAAAAATAAAAAGAACAAAATTCTAAGAGTTGCAATGGGCTTTGAGGGTGAGGACAAGGGCTTTGACTTTGATGTGGTGGAACAGAAAAAGCAAGAGCTTAATCACCCACAAAGCATCTTAAGCAGCTGTTTTGGTCTTCAGACAGATACTCATAGAGTCTGACAATCTGGTTACCATTTCCATTAATAAAACATTTTATGAAGAATCAGTTGTACCTCCAAGTTCTCATCTTTTATGTAGGTTTTAATTACTTATTAAACGTTTGCAGCCTTGCTTGGTCTATACATGCTGAAAAAATAACATGGCATTTCTGAAATGAATCATTAAAAGTATCTTTGCACAAAATTTCCCATCACATAGAAGCACAGGAACCATCCATTGCTTCAATACAACATCCTGGAGTAGATCGTATTTTCATTTTCCAAAGGTGCTAATGTTCACAACTTCTATACTGAAACATTCTATGATTCTGTGAACTTAAGCACACCTTTCCTTAAACTTTCCTTAACAAATAGCTTGTGACATAAAAGAAGAAAATTGTCTTCAACAATTATGCAACCATACCATTTCCTCAAACTTGAAAAAGATCCTTACTCAATGGTAGTACTGTGCTATTGTGCAGAAGACAAGCACAGTGGCAAATCTCTCAGGTCTCGGACAAGGAGAATGGGCATGGTAGGCTTCCTACTAATCTCCAAAAACCCTCCACTCAGACTCTACTTATACAAGTGCTCACAAATGTATCCAAAGCAATAATACCTGCCTCATGGCCACTGGTATGCCAGATAGGCCACCGGTAGATCACCCTTTGCTCCCAGGGTTACTTCACACAATGAAACAGACCCAAATGTTTATTGAACAGAAAACTCGGGAAAAGGGATAATGATTACAAGCCTCCATGCAGCACTGGTCAAACGATTATATCAACACTGTGTTTCTGTAGTTTACTAGATTCTGACATTTTTTATATTTATATTTAATAAAATGTTTATTTACATCAACATTATGCAGTTCCACTTATTCCAGGTAAGAACAGAACCTCGTGGAACATTACTACTATTTCATGGGATACTGCATGTTGGGTAAAAAACTGGTAATTGCCATTATCAGAACAAACCTTTGAACACCCTCACGACCTGACTTCCAGTTGCTATGGGGATAGAATGTATCACCACCATCAGCTTAAACTGCATAAATGCCTTTTTCTGTAGCTCATAGGAAAATGTTTAACACTTAGCAGTTTTATACTAAACAGGGTTTTTTTTTTTAATTGAAGAAATTAAATGGAAGAGCCTGATATTGGTGCTGGCAAGGTTAAATGTTCCCCATAATGATGAAGCACACAGCTGGCATCACCCTTAGGGTCCCTTGGCACACAGCAGCACAGATAATGTGCCAGTCCCCCGTCACACATATAATGACTTATTTTCATTGACACATTAAATAATGTGCTGAGCTTGCAAAGTGAGTAGTGCCTGTGGATACAAGGGGATTAGTACAAGCTTTTGCAAATTATGACTGCATATCTGAAATAAATAAATATCTAGGCTGGGACAGAAAAAATGAGAACTTGGGAACAGATTTCTGAGGATAAAATAAAAAGTGCGCATCTTCTTCCGATCTACATATAACACTGTACTGATTTTTTTATTTTACATACAAATTAATTTTAAATTTTCAAGCATTGATACCTCACATTGAACTTCAAGGTGAAAATGATAGTCAGAAAATGCAACATAGTAAAAACCCATGGGTGTCCCATTATTTTGCTAAATTGAAGTGTAAGGAAAACACATTGTGAAGTTCAGTCCAATGTTTCATCAAGTGTACTAATTAATTTTGTCTAAAGTTTTTTTAATTCACATGCTTTTATGCCTACAATATATAAAACATTATAGCTGATGCTGAATGGAAGTGTTCTAAAATGTCATTTTAGAACTTTCATTGTTTGGATTCCGGATCTGTATTTCTCAATATATGCTGTTCTAATCAAAGAGAACATGTATTTCAGAAATCATTCTCTTTAAAAATATTAATCTTCTGAGTTTTCTAGTCTATGGGATTCAGAAAAAAAAAAAATTAAAGAAATATCTAAGGCTGCACTATTCAGATATTGTTTCAGGCTTCACATAAAATAATTACCAGTAACAGTGCAATAAAATTTGTGGGTTCAGAATTAAAGACTCTTTAATAGGTTCGGAACAAAACCACCATTAGTCTGGAAACGAAAAATGAGTCAGTAAGAGTACAGAATACCACCATCTTTGATGTGGAAAATGTTGAGCAAATTATGAACAGTAATAATAGATTTTAAATATTTTATCATGCTGTCGTCTCATTTAGTAAGTACATATAAGCACTTTGTACCTTCTTTATAGTGACCAATCCAGTTTTTAGATTGATTCTGTTATGGTCATCAACATTCTAATCCTCTCCACTGCAAAAATGCAGAGAATGCTCTATTTCTTTTATAAATATTAATGGACACAATATAACTTTTCACAAAATAATCTGATCACATTTGTTTGCTGTAAATCAAGATAGAAACCTCAGGGGTATATTTTCTTAATGAGAAAGACACAGAAATTCAAGAACAGCTTATTCTTTTGTATGATATATTGTGAAAAGCTTTCTTTCCAGCTCAATAACAATGATGTATACTATAACTTACCTTATAATTAAACCAAAGAAGCAAACATAATTATACAGATCTTATAAACTCTCATTACTGATTTTCTCAGATGCTTTATCTTCTTTTTGTTTTTCTGTTGTTTCCTTAATGAATAGGTTTTTATTAACTATCATTTCTCATAATGTCTTATGCAAAATTGTTTTAAGCACATTAGGGTTTTGGGTTTTTTTCCTTTGATGTTTTTTTTTTTCTGCACAGATAGATAAATTTTTTCACATGAAGATAACTCCAAATTCAGATGACTGCTACAATCAGTAAAAAATGTTCACTCTCTATATTAATTAAAGTTTGCCTCTCAGTTCATACCCTGTGTGTTTCAGGCTGCAAAATGTATGTAAACGTATGTAACATGTGTATTTTAAACTATACACACAGTTTCTCTGAATAATATTTCAGTGTGACTCATTTTTTAAAAAGCTTATTAAATATATTATAAAACCAGGCAATTTTTATTGGCAC
>JANIJG010013923.1:0-29306 GCA_024611175.1 Megaceryle torquata | reverse complement strand
AAACTGCACCCACCGAGAACCATTTGGGTTGAGAAATTTTTTGGGAGAAATGCGCCCACAAAAATTTAGGGGGGTTTTTTTTTGTTTTTTTTGTGGTGGTCCCCCCCCCCCCCCCCCCTTTTTGTTTGGTTTGTTATGTGGGGTTTTGTTGTTGTTTTACT
The DNA here is from genome assembly GCA_024611175.1 of Megaceryle torquata. Lineage (NCBI taxonomy): Eukaryota > Metazoa > Chordata > Aves > Coraciiformes > Cerylidae > Megaceryle > Megaceryle torquata. Next base: position 29,145 of record JANIJG010013923.1, on the reverse strand, counting down.
ATTTTTTTAGTAACTGAGGTAATTTAACAGACACCATTCTGAACCTTATCTCAAAGCAAGGGAAGTAAAGCAAAGGAAGACGTGTTAACCTTCCTGGAAAGTTATAGGAAAGAACAAGTCAGAGTTTCTCACTGCCAACAGGCTGGGGTGGAATACCACTACCAAGTCAAAAGAAAAGTTCCTATTTCTGCCAGCATTTCATAAGGAAATGATCCAGGAGAGATCAGATGAGACAAGACCACAAGGGCCAGCAGTTATATTAGCACAGCCTGCAACCAGTTCACAAGCATTCTTTAGAGTTACAACCCAATTCACTTTTGGCCAGCTGGCCACCCAGGGGCCTTGCACTCCCTCACCACTTACTACAGGATATTAAAGAAACAGATCTCTGTGAGCTTGGTCAGGTCCCCGAGGCAGGCACACAACGTCATAACCCATAGTTCAGAATATTTCAATTTTCACAAAGTGCAGAGGGCTAGTTTTGATTATACACTACTTGTTTTTTTTCCCCTATATGCACACACATATATATACACACTTACAGATTTATAAATACATATAAAAGAGAAAAGTAAACAACCAGTTTACAGTAAATCTCACCTCCTTTCCTTCCAAGGTCAGCAAAAAGTATTTTGATAAAGTTTCCACCTGACTGCAAGGAAGAGTTAATCTCTGTATCAAACAGTTCCATATCAGAAAACTGCAGAAGGCCAATGATATTCATAATAAGCTTGCACTGTGGTGCACTGCAGGATTTGGATGACATGCATTCATTGAAATCAGTCTGGTCACTGATGGCATTAAAAAAGAAGTTAAGGAGCTTCTCTGGTTGTGCATGTCCATGACTAAAACACTTAGCTAAAAGTTTTAGTCATAGGATGATATTTAAAAAAGCCAAATCTCCATCATTGCAATTTTCTTTTAACTGTGCTAGCCTCAAAAGGGAAAAGTCTGTGGTTATTAATAATACAGTGGAAGTATAAACAAAGCATCTCAAAATTTATATGAAAGCAGAACTTTTAAAAAAATCCTTGTCTAATATTTGTTGATAATAGTACTGTCAGGTAACTGTAATAATTGGCAAAAGTTACCAATCTGGAGAGCTCTAGTTCATCAGTTCAGTTGCTGGTACTACTTTCAAGTCTCTTAAATGTTGACTTAAATGCTGACTTGTAATAATGAAAATGTTTTTCCTTAGATAACGTACAAAAGAAATTATGTATATACATTATGAACAAATGTATATATACATAGAGGTATACACCAACAGCTACTGTGCTTATACTTGGCATGTTTCAGCATGTATTTTGAAATTGACTCAAACACAATTTTAAATTACTGTATCTCTTTGCATGAGATACATGAGTTTCACACTACAGTGCACTATTTTTATCTAGTATTAACACTCCATGATGCAACCCCTCAAAAGAAAAGTGTTCTCCTCGGTTGACAACTTTTGAGTTAATTAAAAAAAACCACCAACTCAAAATTAGCTTTAACATACACAGAAAACACTGGCTACTAAACCAGCCTATTAGTGGCAAGAATATCAGGCTAGACTTAGGCAGGTGACAGCAATCTACTGCACACTTTGCAATTTGTACACTGAATGACTTCATACAAGTAATTTAATCTTTGTTAACTCAGTTCCTCCACCATGAGACTACATACTAAGCTTTCTGTAAGCACTTCCAGATATTCTGTTAAGAAGTTCAACATAGCAGATGTATTAATAATTTTATGAACAGCAACTAAAAAAGTAGTTTAAGGTTTTTTCTGCAACAACAATAATTTCAACTTCCCTTGGGATGATAAACAACAATGAAAGTAAATCAGTCGAGGAATTGCATCTCGAGGATGCAAGCATCCTTTCAGAAACAGGAAAAGAACAAAAACTCGGTGCAGGTAAAGTCACCAAACACTGAATGAAAGAACTCTGAACCGGAACAGAGCCTTCCCATGTGAAAAGACAGAGGAACTCAGTCTATCCTCTTATATATTTTGTATGAAAAGGGAAGAAAAACAACCAACCAAAAAAAAACCCAAAACAAAACAGCCACCCCACAACAACCAACCCATAAATTCTCAGTAATGAATGCAATCTCAGCAGTACAAGTCTATGACTTGCATGACTATTTTGCTTCCACATGATTAGCTCTTTAAACGTTATGTTTCTAGACCAGATATACCTGAGTCTCAATAGACCTGAGCTGGATTAGAAGGTGAGAAGTTTAGCTTCTCAGACTCTGCTTCCTGAATTCCAGAAGCACAGCAAACCTAATTCTACTACATTAATTGCCAAGATAGAGTTACCCAAGTAACCTAGACCCAATCAGGCTACTCTAAAGGTACTGAAGTACATCACCACATCAAACTTACAGGTACAGGAAAATTCATACCACCACATAAACCCACAAAAATTCATTTTAGTTTTATGCTATATATAAAGTAATGAGCTTCTCAGAAATCTGCAGAAGGGGGAGTAGACACACAACTGTTGCGGAACCATCCCCAGCCCCCAACTCCAGCAAGTACTCATCACACCCATTTTATATTATCCAGGGTATCTTAACTACCTGTCCTTGCTCATTGCACTAGATGGTAGGAGTTGATTTTAGCTACTCTTTATATACACTCCATAATACCAGTCAATACTGAATCATTTCCAGGAGCTTCGATAAAATAATTTATATTTTGGTATCATTTAACGTTAATTTTGAAGTATGCTCTAACTTCTAATTTTCTAATGACAGATAGCAAATTAATATCCCTGATGTGGAATGTTACAGCAGCTGACGGAACACAAAATTTCCCATTAAGTTACAGGAAAAACCTAGTTGCTCAAATTCACGCCAAGTGATTCAGAAGCTATTAATTTGCAAGCCAATTTCTGAATTTTTTAACAAACACAGAGCTTTTACTTGTTTCCTTAACACAAGCTCACAAACAGTGCTCTTCTCTGCAGAATCTTCTTCCGAATATAGCCCAAATGTGGTCCCAAGGCATACAGTACACCTTGGACTCACTGGGGGTGAAAGCTCTAAGACTACTACAAAACTGTCAGACTTTTCAGCTTGCCTAGTACTTTTTCAGCTATATAGAGCTTTCAAAACAATTGTGTAACACTTTAAAAAAGGCCATTGCAATCCTTGTTGCTCTTCTGTTTTTCTACAGCATACTGGAAACAAATACAACTTTAAGTGATACATCAGCACACATTCAGATTTGCCACCTGTTTAGAAGTATCCAACTATATATATATCACTTTTTTTTTTTGTCTGCTGCATAAAAGAAACAGCACTGTTAATTTTAATTATTGCTTCTTTATTACTTAATTCTGCTTCATCTTTCCTGACAAGGATTAAAGATTCCTTCTCTTTCACATATCCCAGCGATTGCTTTGCCCTCGCTTCCCTCTCCCTCTCAACTCGAGCCGTACACTGCCAGGGATAGCCGCAATGCTTCCTTCCAGAAGCAGAAGCGTTTCAGTTCGTGAAGTCCCCCTGACAGAAAACACGCTGCTGCCGCCCGCAGAAATAACTCGCAGAACTGCGACACTTGGCGCATCAAGACACCAGTCAGCGGCTGCAACCCAGACGCTCCCAAAGCGAAGCACGGCAGCTACTCTCGGCCGGGCAGGAGGCAGAACCGCCTCGGGCCCGAGAAGAGCCGAGGCCCAAGCGGCCCGCTCCAGCGGCGGAGATCCCTTGCGCCGCTCCCCGGCCGCCTCGTTCCGCCTGTTTACAGCCAGGCCGCCCCGGCACCGCCACCGTCACTGCCCAAAGCGCCCAAACTTTCTTTGAGCGTAACTAATACAAACGCGAGCAGGCACCGCCGACCCCACGGGGCCCAGCACACTCCCCGCTTGGGACAGTGCCCCACGGCTAGAAAACCAGGACTACAAGACCTGTCCTGTCGCCGCTCCCGTTCTCGTCACCCGCCTCGCTGCTCGGCGAGAAGGCCCCGTCCCCAAGGGCCCCACTCTCACCGCCGTCACGCAGAGGCCGACCCACGCGAACGGGGAAGCCCCGACGAGCCACGCCGGACCCCCAAGAACGCCTGTGACGAAGGCGCAAGTCTCGCCGGGCCCTCACCTCCACGCAGACCCCTCCCCGGCCACGCCGCCTCGGCCTGAGCCGCCGTGAATCAGCCGGATTTCATTCAAACCGAGTCCGCCCAGGCCTCCGCAAGGACTTCCCGGTTCAAAGGGCACGCGGCGGGGGCTTCCGGCCTCGCAGCCCGGGAGGGGAAGGGGGGGAGGGGCCGGCCGTGGCAACGCAGCCCGCCTAGCAACGGCTCTTGCCGCTGGCGGGCCCGCGCTTGGCGCTCGTGGCCGGGAGCCGCTGCGGCCGTTAAACCGTCACCTGCCCCGGCCCCGGCCCCGGCCTCGGCCGTGGGTGGCCGCTGCAGCCGTCGGCCTTCGTCTGGGAGGCGGAGGAAGAAAGGAGGCCTCTCCCGGGCGTCATGGGGACGCGTAGGCCGCAGCTAGCCGGGGCGGGTCGCGACACTCCCGTGCAAGACAGTCCCAGGAACGAGTTGTGGCCGGCCTGGGCCTGAGGCCACTGAGAGCCTGGTGGCATTAGTGAGAAGGGGCTTGAGAAGCCCCTGAGGCAACGGGATGTTACGGTCGCGCCCTCGTTATGCAGCGTGTTTGCTGGATTGTGCACTAACAAATCCATAGCTGTCACGGTTACTTGAAGCTTTTGGGAGCAGAGACCTTCAGAGGGACATGATCTCTTAAGTGACACTGACTGGAAAGTGCCGCATGTTGAAGTCAAGCGCTCAAACTGCTTTCCTGTAAAGCGCTGGGGGTTAACTTTGTCCATTGCTCAAAATCAAATTTCAGCTAAATGGCAGTCATGCTCAAATAACTAGACAATAAAATGGCAGAAGAGCCAGTGAATGTGTCATCAAATCAATAAAAGAATGATTACTGTAATGAGAACAGTACCACCTATACTCTCAAAAACAGTATTAGAGAAAATCAGAGGATTTACAGAAGAGTAATAGAAATGGTCATGTATGTGTACAAGCAGCACAAACAGAAATGGAAAAGAGTGAGAAGTTTTTCCATACAAATGACAAATAGGATATAACAAGCTAAAAGCATGCATGCTGATTAATGATGCAGAGAAGCAAACTGGATTTTCTATTATCCTCATATTAGCATGGAAGCAAAAACTTTGTAAATTAAAAGAGGACAATACAAGGATGATGAAAACACTTTTTTTTTTTCTGGCAATATGTGAACATGTGAAACTCAGTGCCTCAGCAACTTATTATGGCTAAACAAAATTTTTTTAGAAGTCCATTTATATCTAGTTACTGAAATATTACAAATATTTTAGAAGCTAAATTATTACGACTGTGGATAAAGTTTCCGCCTTGAATAACCAAGGGGATCATTATGATTTGGTTTTGAAAACTCCTTTAAGGATTGAGAATGTAGTTTTAGAAGATGTTCAGCATGTTCTGCTCACAGACAACTACAGGGAAGCAGGTGAAAAGGTACTATGTTAGAAGTTATGCTGAAATAACCTCAGACAGGTACAGTCATCTTGTCCATGACACTTTAGCAGACTCAGAAGTCTTAGGTTTTTATGCTGTGATGTGTAAAATTAATTAAAAGTAAGAGAAAGTGAATTACCATGATATCTGCTGTTCTGCTTTTTCAGAAGGACAATCTTTGAAAAAGGATTTTCCTGTAATTGTTTCTTCATTCCCTTTGCAGAGCTTTACTAGCCTGAGGGAATCACAAGAGTTAAAATTTCCAAAAGATTCTTAAGAAACTAAAGGCTTAAAATATAGTTTGTATTTTAGGTCAGTGATTTCTTTTTCATGTTACTAATGCAAAATCTATTAGTGGACCCACAGCCAAATTATTCAGAAAAAAGAGTAAAGATGTACGTGTATCTGTCTGTGAGTGTATGTTTATCTACGTATGTCTTATACAAAAGAAAACTTGCACCCTGCTTCAGACAAGCAGTTACATTGTTTTCTGGTTTAACCTGGCAAAACTTAGCTCTTACAGTCTTGAGACAGTATTCTTCTTTTTTTTTTGTTGTTGTTTTTTTCTTCTTTTTTTTGAGATTGCAGTAGTGAAGTATTAATTCAGTGAACTGAATTGCATTGTCTATTTTCCTGATTTGGTACTGTGTTTTCAAGGGCAATCCTTTTATTCCTCTGTGTTCACTAGAATTCTGACACCTTAATGAGAAATACACATTATATTTTGATTCTCATTCAGCAGTCGTGTCTTTTAGGAACTCTGCACTTCTGAAAAAGAAAGGAACAAAAATATTTATGAAAAGTGAGCATTCCTCTGGGTTAATGTGTATAATAAGGAAAAGCAACATAGATCTTTGTAATTTACCTATACCCACTGGCTTAAACAAGCTGTGTCGTTTCAAACCATGTGAAGATTTGGCCCTTCTGCTTTGAAATACAAAGTGAAACAGACTTTCATTGTTATTCCTAATTATATTTCAAGTCATAGTATTGACTTTTTTAATATATACATTTATTGAAATTTTATAAATAAATATAGTTACAGAAGAAGAAAAAAGGATAAAATAGGAGAAATATTTACATTAGAAAGTATAGTGAATTAATTGGATATATAGAGGCAGTATCATAGTTTGTACTTATGACAGATGGTATTTTATATTTTGATATAAAAAAGATATATTCTTAATTGTATATGTCAAAGAAAAGAGACCATATGTTGTTAAACACTTCCAAATTGTCATTTAATCTAAAGGGCACTCTTTTGCATGCTACTGGATCCCTCATTGTTTTGGTCTAACCAGCACTAATCAATAGAAGATTTTTATTTGTTGTTTTGCTGTAATGCAGTGAAATGTGCTGTGATTAATGAAAATGCTCAAGATTTGTTCCCTTTTTTATTACTTAGATGGCTGTAATAAGTAATAGAAACTTCTTTTGATTGGACCCATACATTCTTACAGTTTTCTCCATACTAGCCTATCCTTGCTTGTAGTAAGGGATAAGACTTCCTAAGAGCCCATGCCATTTTTTCCCAAATCCCAGTTTATCTGGTATATGATTTTCCCCTGAGTCTGTTCCTGATTGGGTTAAAGCAGCAATCAATATTCCTGCAGCTCTGTAATTAATGAGTTTAATTTTACAGAGCTGAGTGATGAAATTGAAGAGTTGTATGTAGAACACAAGGAATACACTGAGAGATTGACCACAAATTTCTTGAGAATCATATGTATAGATAGAACACTGCTTATGCTAGGACAGGAGGAAATCTCCAGGACTTTGTTATAATATTAAGAAAAAAACCCAAACAAACAAAACAAGCCAACCAACCAACCAACCAAAACAACCAACCAACCAAACAAAACCCTAACAAAATTAAAATCAATGGAAGATACAATTTTAGAAAGCCTGGGGTTAGAATACAGGGTGAACTGTGGACTGTACCAAACATTAAAGCTGTGAACATTTGTATTTTCTATGTTTAAGCATGTAGAACAAAGCACAGGGAATTAATATACCTTGGGGAGTACAAAAGCTGAAGTAATCCTTTTGAGGGGATAATAGTCAGAAGCAGCACACTATGGATTTTTTTTGTTTTGTTTTTTTTAGAGAGATAGGTTTGATAGTCAAACACTGAAGAAGTAATAGAGGAATTAAAGTTTCTTAAACTGCAGCCTTTTACCCTGGGAATGGACTGGAGCTCTGTCTTGGCAAACCTGTATATGGGAAACTGTTTTCCTCTGTCATACTTGGCAAGCACTCAAAACAGTTAGAAGTGCTTATGATGACCTCTGTGATTTCCCCAACAGCTTGGAAAATGCCTGATCAACTCTTTGCTGCATACAGACTAATAACAGGTCTCATCACAGACTGAGTAAAATTTTACAACATTAGTTAAAGATAGTATATAAGAGTGAGATTACTTTTTTTAGTCTTCTCAACAATTTTACAATCAGCTGCAGAAAGCTGTTAGAGGTTTGAAAGAGGCTTCATTAATCATGAACCATATGATTATTGAAAACCTGCAAACAAAACTATTTTCATCTCTTCCAGAACACAGACCTGCCCATTTAAGTATGACAAGTATAAACCCAGATTAATTTGTGTGAGAAGAATGGTAACAATGTGTTTGGATATAATCCATCCTAGTTTAGAAGGGAGTATTAAGAAAGCAAATACTCCCTACAGTGAGCCATCACACACCCTTCCCCAATCGAAGCCAGAAGATCTTGTTTGTATTGAAAGTTTCAGTATTAACCAGCCAATACAAGTTTCATATACAGTCCTAAAGGAAACTGGACTTTTGTCTTTTTATCTCTCTTTAAAGTGAGTTGTGAGAACTATCTACAAACCATCTGGGGAAGATAAGTCCAAGAAAAATATCAGTCTTGCTGAAAATGCTTGTGTTGGGGGTGTCTATGGAAAATTTTTATGAAGAAACAGAGAAGTGGGTTTGTGTCCCTGGCAATTGCAAAGGTGCTACTCCGTGAGAGATGGATTATTTAAATAACTGTCTAGAAGACTGAAAATTAAGAGAAAGGTGGTCTGTAAAGTGGACATCCTGTGTTGGGTTTTTTTTGCACTGTGTTGCTGTGGGATGGAATGATGTTCCACCTATTTTTTTTTTCTTTATTCAGTGGGAGTTTCCCCCTTATTTGTGGCACAATAAAAATAAATTTTACACTTCCTTTAGTACTTGACATATTTCTGTTGTTGGACTGAAACATTCCTTTACAAAAGTGCTGTGTAACTGGTACAGTGCTTTTCACTGATGTCAGGTAGTGAGAGCCAAGAAAGAAAGATAATTTCAATCAGTTTCTGTGGCTATGTCCATGTTCGGAAGTAATAAAGACTATTAGGAACAAATCTGTAGAGCTGAACAGGCAATGACACTACATTTCTTTCAGCAATTTTTTCCTTTTTTTTGATCTAATTGAGTCCAATAGAGTGAATGCCCATTTGCAACCAAAGTGTATTAAGCACGTTCCTGGTCTGCAGTTTTTCATATGAAACAGTCCACTTCCAGTGCTTCCAAACAGCTTCACAGGGCAAACCAAAGCACCAAAGTGCACCAGAACAGAGAGTTTTCTTTGAAAGGCAAACTGGATTCAAACTTAAACATTCATGTAGATATGTGATATGTGTAAATTTTTTTTTTCCTTTTGTGTGTGTGTGTGTGGCAAGAATTAAGCCACAATATGGAAAGAAAACATGGCAGAAAGCTGGAGAGGAGTGAAATAAAATCAAGGAATGTGAAGTCCTCCACATTGCTACACATGGCATGCCCAAAGCACTGGGTATATACAATATGTTCTATGGAGAGCCTGAGGGACCTGTAAACTGCTAGATAAAACCCATTCAGTGAATATTTTGATCCTCACAAGAATGTCACTTGGGAAAGGCACATTTTTTACAAGAAACCAGCTGCCAGATGAAACCATTGACCATTGTTAAGATCTTTAAAATAAAGCCAAGTAATGTGAATTGGAGCAGTTAACAGATGGATGAATTACTTGTGATATAAGTGATAACCAAGTCAAAGCAAGGTGAGAAAAGGACTTGACATTGCAAAGAACAGCGGATATTTGCAGGGCTAGTAAAGACTGCTTCCCAAATAAAAGTGTTAGCTAGTGGTGAAAGAACTGGAGTGTATCTAATTAAAAATGCATACCAAAGCATAAAGAGAGAATACAGGGGTAAACAAATGGCAGAGACCAGACTTGTTTTCAATAGATGTAAAATCAATCACAACATGGTGAAAAGGTCCTGCAAGAGAGGTTCAGTGTCCTGTATACAATGAAAGCAGCCATTTTGCAGAAAATAGATTGCTTTCAACTCAACTTGTAAAGATATGCTAAAGAAAAGCTATCCACAACTATACTGCTGGAGCATGTAATAATGGTGACAACAGTGAAAGTAATTATAATGACTTATTAAAGGGATGGTAGGGATGATTCTTTTCTATAAAAACAAATTTGCTGCTCAGCCAGAACTTTTTCATCTGAAGCTGCCTCACAAATAGGGATGCAATTTGTAGATTTTGGAAATTCTCTAGAGACACTAAAGTAATGAAGAATTGCCACATAGCTTCATTCTACAATGCTCTCCATAAATTAATTAAATATGTTTCTGTTAATGAAACAAGATTCTGTTAATCATTTGTGATTTACGATGTTACTTAGGAAGTGAAAGAACCTGCACTTTCTATTTAAATAGAAACTGAAGCTAAATACAAAGTAATGTATTTGACTTATAGATGTAATTTGTGACTTCCACATGAACTTCCTCTTCAGAGTTGTGCAAGCTATTGATCAGATCATGTTGACTCTTCTCTTAGGATGGTTTCTGTTCTTGCAGTCCACCAAGATACACTCCATGGAATTTTCCTCCTTCATTTCCCTCCTTGCTAGAATTCTCTGCTATGCTTATAAACATTAAAGCATGATGGATCATTATGGTGTTTGGAAATTTTCTGAGATAATACAAATTATAAACAGCTAGCTAGACAAACTTATATATTTGCCCTTCTCAGTTAGTTTAGAAAATAGCTATTCTATTGATTAAACATATACATCATGCTTCAATCAGTTCATTTTTTTTGTAATAGAAGGCACTGGTAGAAGGAACAGGAAAATAAAATATAGCATATTTTTTTGCTTGACTGTGCACAATTTGTACAGTTGTGATCATGTTTAGTTCTATGTTTTGATCACAGTAAAAATACTAAAGTATGTAGAAAAGCTGTGTTTAATTGTTGTAATACCTGAATCATCAGAAATATGATTTTTCAGGATATTATTCTACTGAATAGGCAAGACCCTACACACATTGATAGAAATTTAATTTAGATAGGCAGAGTACTTGCAATAAACTATTCAGGTAAGAGAAGATCCTGATTTTAGTTATATTGGCTATGTGCCATAAATAAATACAGTAGTAATTTATCTCATCTCACTAGCTATCTTGATTCAGTTGATTAAGGCTATAAACTGCCTTTAATTATATGTTGTAACAGTTGGCATTTGGAGACCTAAATATTTGGGACCATGTGGTGGCAGTTTGAATCTCCATTGTAGAAATGATCTGAAGAAACACTCAATACTGCCCAGATTTCTAATTTCAGATTTTTTTTTTTTTTTTTTTTAATATGCCTCCAGATTTTTTGCTTCATTTAGGGAGTCACAGTTCTTTTAGCTTGAACCACTAAATACTATTTTTCCCTACCTTATTCCAGGTTCAGAGTTCAGTCCAAGCACCAGTTGAACCTAAGCCTTTTCTCTGCAAAGGTAGGATATGAACCTTTTTTGCTAAGATAGTCAAACAGTAAAACTTCCCCCCTCCCTTTCAGAGGGAAAACCCACTTGCACATAGTATTTTTTATATATAGATTTGCATATCTGTCTTTTGAGTTCATCAGAATTGATAAGGCCACAGTGGATATCAGGTACTTAAGGCATCATTGATCCGATCTGTTCTGTGAATAGTTCATGTTGATTTTTAATTTAGTTTAGTTTAATTTAATTTACACTTCAATATTTTATTTCAGATTTATTTACTCTGCTGAAAAGGGTATATAGAACTCCCTTGTTTATTCTTGCTGTTAAAGTGTTAGTCATCACAACACTATCTAAATGATTATATTTTGTTTCACTGATAAAAATCAGTCTAAATCCAGATAAGCAGACTACCACACAGGCAAGCAGAATGTTTGAGGAAAAAGTAAATAGAAAAGATGTTGTGATTAAATAAAAATATTGAAAACAGATAATGAAAAGTGGATATTCATTAATTTTTTAGAATTATTGTCTTGCTGGTATAAAAGTTGACAAGTTGTTAAAATGAGATACAATACACAATCTATTTCAATTCAACAAACCATGTCTGTATATGGCAGTAGTTTTTCAATCTCTTTTGACTTGTGAAGTCACAAAAAATTTCAGTGGACTCCTTTAGATAAGTTGTACATGTTGATTAAACTGACACACATAAACTTGTTAATTGCCTTTAGAAGCAGAGTTTGAGGACTAAGAAGTAGTCTACAGACATTTTTCATAGTCCACAGATCATGAAGTTAACATCAGTGCTTTAAAAATGCTTTGGAGTCTTTCAGTAATTTTCTTATATAGGTCATGAAATTACAATGTTTAAAATACCAGAAATATAGTATGATGATTCATATGGCATGTGTGCAATAGGGAATTTTAGGTGGAATAAATATAAATTCTAGTTTCAAGAATCTTTTTTCTTACAGTAACTACCTCATGGCATCATATCATAACAGTATTTTTGTGGATTTTAGGATCCTTGGGTTTTAGACTAGTTTTTGTATACTTAAAAGTCTCACTGCAACGGCTTTTTTGTATTATTCTTCTCATCATTTTTCCAACAGGCAAATATAATTATTTGCTCCTTTCTGCCTAGTTTTATGCTTACTATTGGGAAGAGGTTTTCCTTCTCCATAAAACTTGGATATAGAAGCTAATTCAATTACATATTTCCAAATTACCTGAAAAATAAGTTTCATCAAGAGCGATAATATCATCTAGCTAACATTTTGTATTCAGCATCCTTCAGTTGCTGTTTACAGCAACTGTGGATAGCCTCTAAAACATAATCAATCTTCTGTTGCATATTTCTTTATGAGCACAGATGCTTACAACTTCTACTGAGTGACTGTAAATAACATAATTTTTAATTAGAAATGCGCTGATTTAAAACTGCCTGCTCATCTTAGCTCCATCTTTCAGGTAACTGGAGCTGCTAATTACTTTCAAAAACCCAGGTCAAATGGTCAATATCTGAATTCATTAACCATTCAGCAAAATCTCTCTCTCTTTCTAAAAACCAGAAAAACTTTACAAATATTTTTAAAGGTCAAATTTTGTGTTCTGCTTTACCCATTGACTTTGTTCTTGGTAATAGCTCTAGGAATTTGTAATAGTAGTAATATGCAAATAGTTAATATTCTTTAAATGAGTGGTAGGAAAATTAGTTCTGTTATTTTGCAATGGAAGACAGCAAAATGTATTCTTAATGGCATACATAAGCAGTAACAGTAAGGATCTATATCCCACTAAGAAAAATCAAAACCAGTTCATTCAGATTTTCTCCATACAATCTTTACTTTTCTGTTTCTCAAGTAAGTAAGAGGAAAATAATCCTCAGTAGCAATCATCAGATGTAGACTACCAAATACTCTGTTCAATCATCAAAATTGCCTATAAGCCCAGGTCTTATAAGCCATGTTTTCTGACCCTCTGCACAGGGCAAAATTTTTAAAGAAATGTTTTCTCGTTTTAATTTTTTAGAAAACAATTTCAAGCTATTATAACTTTTTATCTTGCTGACAGTATGGATGTTATCCAATCTTGATTGGTATATTTCCATGACTGATATTGTTTTACACACAGATACCTCAGTAACAAAAAATTTTGTAAATGTAAACCACCCTTACTGTCTTGAAGATTAAGAACAGGCTGCCTGCAGTGTGAAAAGTAATCATGCTTCTAATTATTTGAAAACACATTTGATATTGTAGTTGGTTTTCAAACAACCATTAGACTTAAAGTTGGTGAGCTACTCACAATATTAGTATGGTGCAGGCCTTTTAATTTTATGGTATTGCTTTCAGCTCTTCTTCATTTCCTGAACATTTGTTAATTTTTCTTCACCTCTTACCAGTAAAATTGTAGCTAGTTTTGATACTTCTCTTGTAATTTAAAACTGGCTTCAGATATACTTAACTGATGTGGATTATATTCATGTCATGAATGAAGTAGCGTAAGGTTTTTCTTACTCCACTTATGTGTTGTTATAATTATGTTCTAATGTAGGTAAGTTTTGTTCCTTGTTGCTTCTTGCCTTACAATTTACTATACAAATAGAAAAAAACCCCTTAAATAATATCAAGTCTTTCTTATGACAGAGGAAGCAACTATCCCTTATGTATTTTGAATGAAGTGGTATTTTTAAGGAGTAAGAATCCACTCTGTCTAAATTTTAGCATACAGATCTATTGCCTTTTGAGGTCTTTGTCATTTTGCCAGTTGAATAATCAGAGTGCTTTTTTTGTAGAAGAAGCTAGGAGTGATAAATATGCTGTTTCATAAAGCTCAGTAAAGAATGATGGGTTTATTTTATTTTACATTGACTGATGCCAGTAGGAGGGGAAGGCATGTATTATTATGTAGTATTGCACACAAATTTATTTTATGTTTGCATGCAGTATATATTTATATTTCTTAGAAAAAATTATTAAGACCTTCAAACACAAGGAAATAATGCAAATAATGCTGTCTTTTAAGAGTTACAAATATTCTATATGACTCAAGCCATCCTGGCATAAACCGTTCTACAATGCCCAAGGAATAAGACTACTATTTGGTTTTGTTGGCCTCTATTTGGTCCATATTGGTCTTTAAAGCTCAGAAATTCCAGAGTGGTATTATCAGCTCAGTTGGCAGTCCTCTTATTTTAGACCAGAACTGCCACTGCCTTTAAGAACAGCTTATAGTAAAGGTCCCGACTACAGATGATCATCAGAATTCTATGATATTTTGAGTAATTGCTAAGTTCTTCTTTAGTTATTTTTTCATCTAATTCATGATATTGCAGTCAATGGGAATGTTATTACTTGTAGCAACTAACACCAAGAAAATCTTTTTTGATACATTTTCCTTTCCATACGTTAACTATTGCAGATAATGGGTATTGAACAGGTGTGCCTTGGTATGGACAAAACCATTCCTCTATAGTGCAGTATGGAAAAAAAAAAAAAAAAAAAAAGAAGTGATAAACTTTACCTTTGATTTGGATGAGAGTTAGATTTCAAGATCATTAGTATTTATTACCACTGATATTAAATATCTATGCTAGCTGCATGAGTTTGTTCTGCAAATATTGGAGGAAAATAAGGCCATGCATATTCCTACAACAAAGCTGTTCATTGTATAATTTAGTTTTCAGCTGAGTCTGAACTTACTGCAGGTGAAAATAAGATGATCCAGATCTGTCAGCACTGATATACATGTAGGTGGTTCCATTATTATAATTTGTGAAATGCTCACAAGCTGTCTTTGTGAGGGCGCTTATATAGAGTAATGTATTAAAAAGAAGCAAGATGTTCTACCTTATGATGGTATTGCAGTTGTGCAGTTTGTGTAAAGTGATAAAATACACATTAAAAGTTTTAGAAGAAGAAAATTGTTATTATTGTATGATTTTGTGTGTAAGGTAACAGTATGTACTTTAAGAAAGAATTTCCCGCTTTTTATGTCACAGATACATTTCAATCAAATGGAACTCCTAAGTATTTATAAATCAGATGCTCTTTTCATGAGCTGTGAGTTACTATATGAATAACACTGCTGTTCTTATATGGTACACTGGTATTGTTTGAAGAACTGTCCAACTTTCTTGAAGAGAGTTGTTACATTAATAGACATTTTTAAAAATCTTTTCTTAAATTGTATTTCAAGTCATTCTTGAAATTTACAGTGATGATCACATACAGTATGTGTATAAGCATTGGAACCAGTCTGCAACTTTGATTAGAATAAATGATTGAAAAAAATCAAAAAGTTCAAAAAACTATTGATAAGCTTATTTTAAAAGGTTTTAAAATATAATATGATAATATAACTGGACATAATCCAATACTTTATAAGATGAATTTCAGTCCTCTCCCTTCCTCCCCTTCATATTTAGGGAAGTAGTAAAATGATACTTATATTAAGAATTTTTATTATGACTGGCTGATACACTTAGAAAAAAATGGATAAGGTTTTGGACTTACGATCTTTTCATAAAGTCATTCTTCTTCATTTACTCCCAGAGAGGTAATTTTTTTTTTTTTTTTTTTTCTTTAATTATTTTGCTTTAAGATTACATTCTTGTTCCTCCATTGATATTCCTTTTTGGGGCTTTTCTTGGGGTGTTTGGTTCTCTTGTGAATCTGTGGTTCAGATTGAATAAGGAAATGTCAAACTCCATGATCCATTTAATTCTTTATGAAATGAGAGTGAGCTGTAGTCACATAAAATGAGATTATCCTGTGAATGCTTAATCATATTCCCTGGTTTAGTCACATGATTATGGACACCTTTGGATGAATAGAGCATTCCTATCTGTAAAAAATTGCTCAATGGGCACCTAAACAAGCAGAGTATTCCTCATTATTTGAAATTAAGGGCAAAGTATATTTTATCTATCTCCAAAAACAAAATTCCTGCATTGGAGTGTAGTCAACTCTGTAAAAAAATCAAGTATTAAAAACTAGCTTCCAATTGTTTAGCCCCTTTCATCTACCTGAAATGTGAACCATCAATTTTTCTTATAAATAGCAGCACTGCTTTTCTTCTCTTTAGTGCTGGCCAGTGTGCCATTTTTGAAGTATTCAAACAAAGAAACCACAAGCCGCTAGTCACACCACAATACCAGCTTGTGTTTACATTTTCAGCTCTCCAGATCATGATCCTATTGAGTGCACATAGAGCGAGTGCGTGTACACGCGCCCATCCACCATCAGGAGAAACGAAACTGTAAACACAAGCTGGTATTTTGGTGGGGGCACACTAATATGGTGGTTGGTGGGGTCGGAAGGTGGAGGGTGAATTATGGATCCAGAATTTCCTTGTATTTTTCTCTTTAAGTTAGGCTGCTTGCACAGTAGCTGTTTTTCAAACTGAAATCTTTAGTTGTTTTAAAAGAGTAGGGCCTAGTTTCAATAATTTTAAACTATGAATTCAGACTTGAAAGAAGATGGATGAAAGCACTAACACTTGACATACTTAAACAAGACAGTGAAGTATAAACTTTATTACAGGGACTTCTGCTTGCATGAGTAGGGGATGGGCAAGAATGATGTCACAGATTTTACCATTTCTGGAATTCGTTGCTGAACTATCTAGTAAATTATGTTGCTTAATATTAAACTAAACTCTAAAGAAGTCATTAAAAATAATGTGGTGAGAGAAAAGTGACTAAATTTGGAGAATCTAAGATATATATTTGAATATAAGCTCTTAAGGTATAGAGCACTTGATGGCTATACTGAAGAAATATATTTAAGTAGCTATCTCTAAGAACTTCTTTATTACTTAATTTGAATAGGCCTGCATTCTCTATTTTATTTTTTTTTAATCAGTGATACAGTATTATTTAACTAAAGCTAGAGATTCTGAATAAAGAGTTTATCTGGAGAAGACATATCAGATGTTGCCCTTAATCTTTATGGAAATCTCCTATTTGCAGCTATCTGAAGTTCTTAAGTCTTCCTTGGTGGTCATTTCTAGCCATTTTATCCTTCTGTCCCCAAGAAGAAGAATAAAGAGTAGTATTGATGAAAGAAGAGGTATATTGCTATTTTGGTTGGAAAGCTGTGGCTTTAAGGAACAGAACAGAGGCATGAACTAAAGGGAGGCTGTTGTCTTCAGAAGGAAAATAGTCTCCCTCTAAAATCTAAATAGTCTGATAGCTTCTCCTAGGGTGAGAGCAGCATGTCCTAATTTTCAGTTCTGCTATCACGTTAGCATGTTGTGTTAACAGCATTCCTGAGCTCACTCCTTTAAATGCTATATGTTGTTCTTAATTCCATAGTGGGCATTTCAAAGCACTTCAAAATAAGATGCTAAAATAGCTGCTTTATAAATTATCTAAAAATAAATAACCTTAAAAAAAAAAAAGCAGACTTTTTTTAATAACTGTAACTATGTTTTATTACTTGCAAGTTTGATTACTTAGCACACAGTGCTCCTATATATATGATTTTTTTTTTTTATGTATATGTTGAAGGGAGCACAGGACTAAAAAAATATACAACCTTAGGCTTTGTTGTGAACAGTCTATGCTTTATAGAACATCTTCATTCTTAGTATGTATCTGGTTAAATACAGTGAACAAGGCTGTTTACCTGCACTTAAAGGACACATGAGATGTATATATTTTGAGTATTTGGAATTACTAGCTGGAAGAGACTAAATGCAATAACTGCTTACCCTTATAATTATTGTGATCCTTTTGGATCTGTAAATCAGCCACTAGATCTGAAAAGATGCCACAAAAAACCAAACCAAACCAACAATAATCATGTTCAAAATCATAATGTAATTAAGTCAAAAATCAAGATATTTTAATCTGCACCTTTAGATAGTTCATAGAATATGAGAGAGCACCAAAAAAGAATAAATTTTCCTTCTTACTGCCATCACATTTGTAGTATTAAATCACTGATATTTTTTACAGGTAAGCATTAAGTTATTTGTATGAAAAATCATGTTTTGATTTGATTTAATGGAAGCTGAGTTTCTTAGTGTGATCCATCACACAGTATATGGAAATTTTCAGTAAAATCATGAGAGTTAGCAAACTGCTAAAAGCTTAATGCACTGAAGCTGAAGTAGAATGAGTTGGTAGTTGTTGGGAGATCCCATCTCACACTCTCATCTAAATAAATGGCTGATGATCTTTTGTTTTAGCAAGTTTCTTGTCTGACTTCTTTTTAATTTTTTAAATTTTTTTATTTTTTAGATCCCCTTTCTTTCACTCTGATAGGCAACAAGTTGTGGGGTGACTTCCATCTGTCTAGACTTGATAGGTATTTCTGTGGAACTTTAATCTCACTTTGACCTCTATTTGTGGCCAATGATCCTATCGAACAGCAAGAAAGCACTAACCTTTCAAAGACTTACCTAGCTCTAAAATAAGAAGTTTATTCTCTGGTAAGCAAAGCAAAAGAGATCCACCAGGCAATTTATCAGTACTGCAAAGAGACTTAGCTGTGAGAGATCTGCTCAGCTTTTTTCCCAGACCTTAAGAAAAAACTACTTAGCAAGAAATGGTGAATGCAAATCTTGCTAATGTTTCTCCCATATCCATGTTTTCTAGTAGTAGCTTTTTTACTACATTTTACTCTATTTTCATTTACTCAATTTTCTATAAAATCTCATCCATACAAACCATAATCTTCTGATTCATGGCTGCTTTGTTTTTTTCTTAGAGAATTCTCACAGAATTAATATGGTGTCATATGAATGAACATTAGACTAACTGGTAAAAATAGTATAACTGCAGTAGTAACTATAGCTGTATAGCTATTAGAAATATAAAGCTACAGCCCTGGGGTTTTAGTATAAATTCCTTCTTTAATACAGAACAGAACAGAAAAAAAAAAATTGGGGAAGATAGTATTTCTGAACATCACAGCAAAGGGAATTGGCAGAGATCAGTCACTCTTTAATTCCAGTGTAAAATGCACCAAAGATTAACAAACCCCCAAAACATACATACAGTAAAACATACAGTAAATAGTTTCATAATGTATAAACTGATTTGACAACATATCACTCTATAGAGGATTACTTTCAGAATTATTTAACTGGACAATTTCTTCCACAAGAGCTATTCTTTTAAAAGGCTTTTACTGATATTTCAAAGTAATATGATGTATATTTGCATATAGTAAACAGTAAAACACTTTTAAAAATGTATTGCATTACATTTACAATTAAATGTTTTTAAATATGTTTGAAGGTTCAGGTTTAGTCTTGCATAGGTAAACTCAGTTCAGCATCAACTATAATCAACTGGTAGACTCACATGTGGTATGCCAAGTGGCTGAAAATACTTGAGATGCCGTAAATTACTGTTACTATTGCTATCAGCATAATTGATGTGCTTGTTGTTTTAATATTTTTTTTTTCTTGGGGGAGGAGTATGGAATGACTTGCCTTATGTTTGTTTTGAGGAAGTTCCTTCAGAATTAGATCTTATTTACAGTAAATCCAAGGCTGTGGCTTCACTGAAGCTGAAGCCAATCTGAATGTTGATTGCTGCAAACCCTACTTTCGGCCATATGTTACTGCTGCTTTCCCTTGAGCTGTCTTTGCTATGCTCTTCTCCAGCATTTTCACTGGCACCTTCATTCATTTGACTTTAATCTCATGTAACTCGGTGGCCTGCTACTAACTCAGAGAAGTATAAGATTGGTTTTCTGTCTTTGGCTTTCCTATGAGGTCAGGTGGATACCTATGCCAGGGAGGCATGAAACTAGGTTCCAGATTAAAAAAAAAAAAAAAAAAAAAATCAGGATAATCTTTTTTTATAGGGGCTTGTTTTTATACAAGCCTAGTTGTATTGTCAAGCCGCACCCAGAATAGTATTCTGCCATGAAACAACCCACCACTGTGGGAAGGCGGTGGGGGTCAGCATCATCCAAACACTACTGATGCAAGGGAGTAGGCAGAAACTCTTGGTGGAAAGCACACTAATAGCTCTGATGTAGAGCAGTTCAAAGGATCATAAAACTGCAGCTTTAAGTAATGAAATTTCATAGCTGGCTATGTGTTGCTTAGGAATTGTCAGAATATGTCAGCTTTTAATTTAAAATGCCATGTTTATATTTAAAGAGAAATGGTGTAGTAATGGGTTAAATGTGTTTGTTTAGGATGGTACACTGGAACAGTTTTAAATTAATCTTGTAACATTTAGTTGTTACATTATTGTACAATAATTGTTGTATAATTAGTATAATTAATGCTTTGTAAATATTTAAGAAAGGGAGTCTGAACCTGATTTCTTTCACATCTATGGACATTCTGTTTCTCAGTGCAGGATTAGACATGCTTTCAAATTCCCTAAAACTCACGAATGACAGCATCTCACTTCAAAACTGGTCACTCAACTGTGTGTTATAGCAGTAGACACCAGCAGATTTTAAACATTTAGGTCTGTCTGCCATAAAGGCTTTCTTCTTATGTAAGAATGTCCTATTATTGAATTAATTGTTCCAAGACTACCAGTACTTCTGAAGTGATGCACAGAGCCTTTTAGAAATATAATACATAAAGACTTATTTCCAAAGTATTTACAGAAAGAAATTCGGTAGCTTAAATTGTGTCATATTAGATACGCTGTATTGCATCATTTTAATTATCTTGAACATTGTATCTAAATAGTAAAATGATGTTAATATCCATAAGAAGACAGATTTAGAATCTCATTGCTAAAACTGGTCAAATAATTTATAATGAATTATTCACCTTGTTTTTTTCATGAACTCTTGGTGAACAGATTGTGATTTTCTCAGAAGGATTAATTATTCAAAGTTATTCACAAAAAAAACCTTAATAATTCTTGGGCTCAGTTTCTTGGTGAGCAATATATTGTGAGCATCTGACCAGCCCCAGTACTGCAGATCATACAAAAGTGGCTTTTTTCCTATTGTGATCTTTTCTGATAAATTCAGGTCTCCCTGAGATTAGATGTTTATAAGACTTTCTTTCTCATACTGTCTAGGAAACTGTCCCTTTAAATCTGACATACATGCGTTAGTAATCCTGAAACCAATACAGTATTGTCCCTGCCTTTCAGTTACTAAATATTGTATGCTATATTAGGCCTTTACCTACTTTTCCATTTCTTAGTCAAGAGATGATTCATTGTCAATTATATATGGATGATGTGGGTTTATATATTGAATTATGCATTACAAATTTCCTTAGAATTATTGCTGAAAATGTTCTGTATAAGTGAATAATATTTTTAAATGCTTATCTAAACCAAGTGAATTAATTTTAATATGTTTTCATATTCTCTAATCCATGTACTGTTCAGAACAAGACTTTTTTTCCTGTAGTAGTTTATATTCATAGGGACATTGCTTTCTCCAGCTCTCAAATATGGAAGCTATCAATCTCCACTGTAATCTCATCACTGTCTGCAAAAATGTCTCCAGTGGAATGGCTACAGTTGCTGGAATAGCTGTGAATTAGCCAGGGTTATTAGGTTTTGTAAATACTATTTAGAAATGTTGGTTCAGATCCAGTTTATACTTTTTTCCTGTATAATTCTTCCTTCCTTTCTCAAGAAAAATCCAGTTCTGAAGTCGACTCTTTCTCACTGAGGAGTGACTCTGAGGAGGCAATATTCTAGAGAATCTTCCTAAATTTTTTTTTTTTTTTTTGAATTCTCCCTTCTTACTTTTAACTTTCATCAGCAATTTGGTCTACAATGTTCAAATCATATCCTTCAAATGCAACAAAATAGCATCACCTTTAAACACTGAAAGACTCCATATCACTAAAACGCTGTGAGTACTGTAAGGAAAACAACAGGAAGAAAACAAAGCCTTTTACATTGTTCTCATGAATCAAATGGAAATAACCAACACAGGTAGCCTAATGGCACTGTGACTCTTCTATTACCATCACATTTAACTGAGTTGTTTTCTTCTTCAACCTTCGATGTTCACAGTTTCCTTTAGTAATGTCAGGAGAATGTACTTGTAGGAGTACATCAAATAATCCTCTGCCCCAATGTATTGCTGCAAAAGTTTCCTTCTACAACACAAAAATTGGTACTGGATTGGTGGACAAAGTTCTGAAATTCACTGTGATTTGTCATTGTCCTAGTTGAAGTCAGAACAGAACTAATTCGGTTGAGTGATTTTACTTTTCAGCTCAGTCTCTCATAAGTAACTGCACTTTCTGAAGTTAACAGCATATTTTTACAGACAGTGTCTTCTAGCGGTGATAACACTCGGTGTTTATAGTTACTACCAAGGGCTGGTGTGCAGAAAGGTTCTTGCTTATACTTGTTCCTGTGCAGACCAAGGTCACTGCTAAATCTCATGTACCAGGTTAGGGGTACAGAAAATAACAGGCTGCACCTGCCAGGAGGAGCAGACAGGACAGGTGACCCTACACTGACCAACAAGGTATCCCATGTACATCATATTTAGTATTAAGCTGAGGGATCATGAGGGTCAAGCTGTCTTCTTCAATGTCCAGCATCCAAGGAGGACTCTGTCCATTCTGCCTTTGATCCCAAATCCATGCATTCCAGAATCCAGCTCCTGAATCCAGTTCCCATCTGCTGCTATGTCCAGTCTGGGGCTTCCCCAGTGCCTGTCCACAGTATCAGTGGTGACAGTGATGTAAATTGCCACCAGGGGGGTTGGATTTAACATTGATTTTATTTATTTTAGTATATATTTCATTTCATTGTTATTACTTCCAGTAAAGCTGGTTTAATTTTCTTTTCTAACCCATAAGTCTCTCTCCCTTATTGCCTTTCTCTTCCCATTCTGGGAAGGGAAAAGGATTAATAAAGAGCATCTGTCATTCATTAAGGCTGACCCAGCCTTAATCTTTGACTAATTCTTGTTGTCTGAGGACCATGAAGAGTCCAATAATTAAATATTATAATATTCAATGTGTAAATCTGTTCAACTAATATTAAAATTGATTTCTTATAGTTCTGTTTCCTATATCCCCCTATACCCTTTACTAATCTCTACTCCCATCCCCTCAGTATCCCAAGTAATCCTTAGATTACCTCTGTATCTTAAAACCCCCAAGATATCTTCTGTTCTTTTAGTGGGACATCCCCAGAATATTTCTGGCTTTTCCCATAACCTCTAGCTTTGAGTTCTGGTCTTCCAGCTAGGTAAGAGACATCACATGCTGAGACTGGTCCAGGAGCTCATGTAGGTTTTTATTGTTAATTGACTGCCAACAAATAGAGGAAATAATAGTTGTCCTCTTTGTGCCTTTTCCCTAGTATTAACAGGCTTATTCTTCTTCATAAAAATTTAGAAAAATAATCAGTATCTTTATATATATATTTCCCAGTCAAACTTGGATGAACTTTGTCAACAGATTAAAAAAATTATTAGGATGTAGGCCGTAGGCCTACAAAAAAAAACCCCAAAAAAACAAAAAACCAACCAAACAAAAAAACAACCCACAAAAAAAACCCCAAAACAATGCCACATTATCTCATTAGGTAGGATAAATGAACACATTAAAATTTTTGAGTAGCATAGTACTCAGAAAAAAAAATATAATATTTATACTGTTGGCATAATTTTATACATACCTATATCTGATTCAAATGTTCCTAGATAACAATTGTATGGAAACTATACCCAAAACTGTGAGAGAGAGATATTATGTTCTACAACTCCAGATGTCACAGAACACTCCAAGCAGTGCGTGCAGTTCTATAGCACCACTTGTTTTCTAGGACGCAGTTTTAATTAAGTGAATTGAGGATGAAGGCCCAAACCCTGTTCTGTTTAATAATGAAAATAATCTAATTTTTGTTCTGAATTTCCTGGATACAGTTCATTTACATGAAACTGTAAACATCAGGATTATTTTTACTAAGTTGTGCTTTACACTGTTCGATATTATATGTTCAATATTGTCTAAGCCTGTTCTTTAAGGTTAGCTGATTAAGGAGATTTATGTCGTCATTGGAACAGAAGAAACAACGGAGTGGTGTGAAGGCAAAATATTTTGTATATATACACATATTATATTCATGAGAAGACTTAAATGCCATTCTTCGTCCAAATTAAATCTTGAAAAGCAAATTCTTTAACAGGAAAATTATCAGATCCTATGATATTTTATATAAACATGGGATAGTTATGTGGGTAAATAATATGTAAGTTTAATCATACTTCAACCACGGCACTTTTAAGGAATGGTTGTGTTCTATGTGTTTGTGAGACATTGTAGAAAATAGGAAGAGTGGATCAACAAAGGTGTTGAAGAACTGATTGCAATCTGGAAAAAAAGCGTCACAAATAAGCCAGACAAGCACAGAGATGGGAAACTCATAAGAGTGCATATATTGCTTGTTGAATAACCTACGGACATATTTTCCTCTGTGTGTCCGGTTGAACTAGTATTTTAGTCAAGCTAGTCTTCCTTTTGCTGTAGTCAATTTGAGGTAAGGATTTACATCACCCTGCCTTTGGAACCCTAGTATTTCAAGAAAAATTGTTCTTCTCAACGATCTGACTTTTAAAGAATCTGTGGAAATGAATGTGTACATATTCCAGTTCCAGCTGAAAACCAGAACTTATGGATCTATTTATATCCCCAGTGTTCTCTAACTTGTGTGGATATTGATTTGATGATGGAACAGAATGGTGAAAAATTACATTCTAAAGCTGAATATATTTTCTTTGTCTGACTGAATTATCGGTGCTATTTAGAAAGCCGCCGTTGGGCTTGGAGGAAAGCCTGTTCTGAATACGGAGGGTGCAGTCACGTTTAAGGCTATTGCGTGACAGAGGCAATAGTAGCGCGGAAGAGTCCCGGGCTGGCGCGGTGGAGGATGCCGTTGCTCGGCGCGCGGATGTCCGGCCGGCCGTGCCCGGCCGCCGTGCGGCGGCTCCGCGCCGAGCTGCCATCCGCGCCGGGGAGCGACAGACATCTCGCTGCTCGGCCGCGGCGCGGTCCGAAACAGTCTCTGCTCGTAACCGAAACAGAACCGAAGTAGAGGAACACAAAGGTGTTTCAACTAAAAAGGCAATTGCTGAGTAAAAAAATGGAAAAGGTTTAGTATGGGGGTGTAACTGGCAGTCGAAAGAGACGGCAGAAGTGGCGGTGGTCGGAGGCAGGCTTCCGCCGCACGGCAGGCTGCAGAAAAAGCAATGCCACGCGAGCCCCTTCCTGAGGCACCTGGCCTGGGAGATGAGCGAACTTCTTGGCCTGCCTCCGCCGAGAATCCGCTTTTTCTTCCAAATCCTAAACATGCTGAGATCTTTATTCGTGAAAATATTACTATTAAGAATTCACAGATTATCGAAAACATTAGCTAATCACCCCACGCCTGTCCTGAAAGAGACAGACAGACACTGGGGAAAGCGCTAGGGACGGGCTGGTGTGAAATGTAGCAGCCTTGCAAAGCCTTTCCAGCTCCAGCCTGCTATTACAAAAAAAGGATCATGTGAGGATCCTTTGAAAAGCAATGTTCTGACTAAAGCAAGCAACTGCATTAATTGGGAGTCTTGTATTCATACATGCTGGGCTAAATAAAGCAAGCTGGTTTGCTGCACCAGGCTGCTGAAAATACATAAAACTAATCCTTTCAATTACTTTGTCGTTGACTAGAGTATCCCTAAAAAATGCACAGTCCTAAGAGTTTCATGTAGCGCGTACATCTTTTCAGGGAACAGGATAAAAATCCTAAAGTAAAACAAAATGACCAATTTTTTTGTTTGTTTGTTTTTTGGTCATTTTGACATGGCGGAGGCGGAGGCGACCGCGAATTGCCATGATTCCCTACTTTCGAGAGCTGAAGCTACAAGGTACCCCTTTTTTTTTTTTTTTTTTTTTTTTTTAATCGCCTGAAGTTAACTTTCATGATGGAGACAAACTCGGCAGGACAACAAAGCTTTGATCTTTGTGTGAAGGAAGAAAGTAATAGAGTGAAAGTCTCTCCAGAGGGTAATTATTCTTTGGCCGCTCAGGCAAGAAGTTCCCTGTCACTGTTAAGGTTAATATTAAGGTAGCTCTGCTATACTCTCCCATATTAAAAAAAAAAAAAAAAAAAAAAATCCTCCCCAGAATGTTATACTATTAATTGCCAATTTGCATATGTGTGCAGCTGCTGTTTTGGCTCCGATCTTCCATCCGATAAGCTTGCTGGAGGTATCACAGAGCACTTGGCAGCTTTCCTATTTGAAAAGAAAGCCTTCCTAACTACAGAACAGCTGATAGTCTATCAGTGATAGACCCTGATGGCGTGAATTACAATTACACTACTTTTCACACTAAATCTGGGTGATAGCTACTTGGAAAGAAGTTTCATCATTTTTTACCACAAACTGGAAAAAGAATTACATGGTCATGCTGTGCTTTTAAAGGCAGTTTGGTTCACTTTTGTCTATTTAACACCTAATTCCGAGGAGTCCATAGGCATCTGGAGATCTGAACGTCGCGTAATGAATTCACTGTTTAGATGGGAGATTTTTTAAATCTACCTCAAATTACATTTATTAACAAGGCGAGCGGGAAGTGTTAGAGTTGTTAGACGCTTCATTTATTAAATAATTTGTGGATATTTTCAGTTGTCATATCCAGAGTCATGGGGGTTTACTTATTTTTTAATTAGCAATTCCAAAACAATGCTACTGCAGTTTAACAATTCATCACATAATCTGGGGCTGTTCAGTTCAGCCACTAATGCTAGATAATTCAGATTGTTATTTTGATCTGTTTATAACTCTTTTTGTTGTGATAAGAGAACTGCTGCCTTGAAATTAAATGGCACGATTTCTTATGGACCTTGTTGCGACCTAGAAGCTAACTATGTCGTCTTTGTCTACCTGTTTCTTAACATTACACCTGATATAACAAAGCAATAGTAATTAAACATTTTCACTTACTTGTTCTCTCACTTCATGATTGGTACCTATTTTGCCTTAGTGTGTTTTCATGTACCACTGCGGAGGAGGAGGTGGGGAGAAATGCAAGTGTCAAAGTAAATTTAATTGTAAGAGTAAGTCACCCACAGTGCTGCCGAGGTCATGATGTCTAAACTTTTTCCTTTGTATACCAGCAAGTTAATTTAGCGAGGTGCTGCCCTGACAGCTAAATGTAGCTGTTTAAATATCTTATAAAGACATGGTGGAAAGCCTGACTCCTGACGTAGCTAACCTAACAGAAAATAGACTTTGTTTTCCTTTTTTAGTTGCTTGCTTTATTAGATTTCTCACTCTCGCAGATTATCCAAAAACTACCCATTGATTGATCGCCCGTAGAGCTGCATTTGGTGTAAAGAAAAACTTCACAGCTTTATTGGCTCCCAGGAGACAAAACAAACATAACAAGATATTCGTATTAATACAAACAATGCAACAAATGAGAAAATCATCACATTTAAATAAGACGGTAAAGTCAGTCCAGTGTACATCCCAGCCTCTGATATACTAGACATGGCAGCTCAACTAATTGCCAGCGCTGTCAAGCACAGGTCCCTAACGGGAGCTGCACCTCGTCATCGTGAACACCGTTAACCTAAGCAAATGCCACCAAATAAAACGTTAAGAACCCAGTTTAACGGTATTTTACTGCAGCGTTACGACTCTAAAAGACTGAGATGAGTCTGTTTCTTCAAAAAGATTTTCAATGGATTTTTTTTTTTTTTTTTTTTTTTTAGCTTGGACCTGGAAGCTGTTGCTCTTTTTTTTTTTAGGGCACCACACATCTAATCATAACAAGGCGTTTATTTTGGGAAGAGAAAGCTAGAAGATTCGAACTTTCTGACATTTCCTCTGAATACAAAGAAGGGGACGTGTCCCTTTAGCCTTGGTAAAAAAAAGTCCAAGGAACAGTGTCATTTTTAAAGAAAGAAACTTCCCCTTCCAACAGAAACACACCCACATACGCCACGAACTTTTTTTTTTTTTTTTTTTTTTTTTTTTTTTTTTTTTGTAAGGAAGCTAATGCCCTTTTAGCTTCGTCTCAGAAACATCACAAAAGGAAAGGGACCGTTTTCGAGGACAGCAAGCCAGTAAATCCGCTCAGTGTTATTTCCTACAAATTCTTTATCAAAAGACTGTTGTATAGTAACATTTTCTTATAATAGACATTTTCTTCACCCTTTAATGGAAAAGTCACTTAGGCCCAGTGGGAAATACGGACCTTCTGAAATGCGGTGGGAATCTTATCATCTTGCTACCCTCACGCAAAGGGCTATGTAATTGCTGTTCTGCCATTCTGATAATCTCTTCTCTTTGATAGACTAAAATAAAAGTGAAGCTGGATTTGTTGGCCATACGATTCCCTTGAAGCCCCTAAGAGATTTGACAGTTCTGAGAATCACATCACATTCCAGGTCTTGCATCCATTTTCCACCGGATTGTGGGGTCGAAGAAGGCTGAAGGGGTTGTCTTTTTTTAATCTGTTTCTGGCGTCTTCGGACCGGTCGAGCATTTCTTGTAATTTTTGACGTTCTACATGAAATAAAACGCAAAGGTAGCTTATAAATGCTAACTGCAGTTACACCCATTACGTTTTAATGGGCTTGTGAGCTAGTATGCATGACTACAAGCTCTCTGCTGATAACATCTCTATTGGTCTTTTTCACCCTTGACCGTTGATCACCCAGATCGCCCGCCACGACAGAGCTTTGTGTAAAACTTCGGGCACACAACCGTATACAGTATCGGGTACTCTATGCAGGTAACGGTTATATTGCCTCTTTCGTGAGAGGACTTACAGGAAGGATCAACACGCACTCATTTAAATAATAATAAAAAATAAATGTAAACCTAACTTCAGAAGAAATTGTAAACCATAGAGCAATTTGTTCTCTTCGAAGAGGCATTCTCAGATTGTCTAC
>JANIJG010013919.1:12837-36873 GCA_024611175.1 Megaceryle torquata | reverse complement strand
CCTTTCTATAGAGGTTTTAAATAATTCTATGCAACTTAGTTATACCCCTGCTATGAAAATTAAAAGTTGCTTTAATTGGCAGTAGGAAGATTATCAGTATCTACTCACTTCATTAATGAATGTCTTCCACTCAAGAATAATTAAAGAGTTCTTCCAAAACTTTACTAAAAACTTTTTCTTCAATGTTAACAAACTTTTTGATAAAATACTTCTCCCTGGAAAGGTTGACTTCTTTCCATAGATTCTTTTTTTTTTTTTTTTTCACTGTAATGTTTGGGTTGGGTTTTATTTTGTTGGTGACAAGTAGTAACTTTCAGATGAAACTTCAGTGAAAACAGAAATGTAATAATTTTCATTTAAGTTACCCTGGCCTCTATAGAACACCTAATAAGTCCTGCGGTCCTACCTTTGAGATGGCATTTTGGGCCAGTGACATAAGTAAACTTTTTAAAGAAAGTTTAGTGTTGAATCAAAAATGGTGTTTGGCTGGTTTCATTTCCTGATGGCATTTTCTGATAACAGATTTAATTTTATGCTGTATGTGATAAAACTTATATTCTTTTTCTGTCTTCTCCTATGCCAACATACTATTGCTTGGCCTAGCTTTCCTATACTTAAATTAAATTTTAAAAATATTAGACATTTGGATGGAGTGAAATTCTGACTCCTTTCATACAAATTTAATAGGAAGAGTTTCCATTGACTTTAGCAGCGTGGGATATGGCATTATATATAAAGTGTTGACTTTCTCAATCCAGCCTTGGAATTACTATATAGATACTTTTTTTAATGTGCATAGGCTAATACCACCAAATCAACATCCAAGCCAGGAAAGCTGTTGTAAGTTTGTCTCAGCTGTAAGCCATTTTGCAAAGCTTACATTGTAGAAAAGAGGAATTTTTGATTTAAAAGAATCAGTAAAAGTTCAGATGCTGCACAGGTGTGGAATGGACACTGACATATAACTAAGTTGCATAGAATTATTTAAAACCTCTTTAGAAAGGATATCATTGTATACCAAGCTCTAAAGGCTTGTAGAGTCATTTCTTTGCTGTATGTTTAATTTTCATGAGGACATATTTCCCACTGATGAAATATTTACATACTTTTTCACAGACCTCTTCATTTTCACTCACATATGGGAAAGAGGATCAAAGCCACATTTGTTTTTGTCAAACTAGAAGATTATCAAGGACTTAATATAAAGCTCTTTGATATTAAAGTGATAAGAGCACAAAAACTATACAGGGAGATGGAAAAGCTTCAAATACTCACTTGCCATTGGACTGGCTTATATTCTTTCCTTAGAGGAAATCTGCTTTAAACTTTGTACTTACAATAAAATACTAAAACTATCATGACTTCAAGGAATACAAGGGAAATGTGTTTAAAAGGCCTCAGACGAGAACAGAAACAAATTTTTAAGGGTATTTCTACAATGACTTTTGCTTGGTATTATGCATACACTGATAAAACTTCAGGTGACTCCAAAAAGGCCTGACCATGGTTACTGGATGCCAGCTACTTAACTTGTAGTTTAGTCTACTGCTGAGATCTTCAAAGAGATTGAACCAGGAAACTTTGTTTTTCATAGAGGTGGTACAAAAATGTGGTCAACCTGAGAAGAAGAAAAGGGCAAGGATAACAGTAAAGTTGAATGGATATCAAGAGATCCAGGCCAGAGAAGTAAACACAGTATTAAAGAAAAGCCTGCTGCTCAAAGAACTAAGACAATTTTCCTCCATGCTAAAGTCATAGGAAAATTGAATTTTTTAAATAATAAATTGAATTTAATTTGCAATCGATGGCTAGTCAGAGGTAATAACATTTTGAAATTTCAAATTAAGGTCAAAATGGACTTGACTTCTTATCTTTAAACTGTTTCTTTTTAGTGTCAAAACCATTTAAACTTCAGAAGCATTAGG
The DNA here is from genome assembly GCA_024611175.1 of Megaceryle torquata. NCBI lineage: Eukaryota > Metazoa > Chordata > Aves > Coraciiformes > Cerylidae > Megaceryle > Megaceryle torquata. The sequence goes on along the minus strand of JANIJG010013919.1, from coordinate 34,948 downwards.
CAAATCACTCCAAATCTTGTCTTCACTGATCTAAAGTGGTTTTTTTGTTGTGGGTTTTTGTGTGTGTCTGTGGGGGGGTGTTTGGTTGGTTGGTTTGTTTTTGTTTTTGTTTTTTTAACTTCCTTTGGGATGAAGTATGAGTGTTATTCTGCATATGAGATAAAAGACTTCAGTTTTCCTATAACATAGATTGGGAAGGGATAAAGTGCTGACCCTGGTGAATTACCACTTTGCAACATCGCAGTGTCTTCACTGTTTTCACCATATTTTTTTTCTAACCACAAATTATCTCAGATTTACATCCAGTAAGAATTTCATGTTTCTTGGTGCTAAAATGGGTCTACAGGAACTCAAAGGGGCAAGAAGGATCTTACCTAATCATCTGAAACTCAGAGCCAAAGTGCATTAGGTATTCAAAAGAGGCCTTGGGACAACAGAGGTTGTGCCTTAGTCCCAGGGAGTTTTTTACAGTAGCAAAAGGATTGTGTATGAAAGGCAGCAAAGGCAGATTGAGTAATGGATCTGGGAAACTGTGTGGGCAGGAAGTAGTATAAAGAGTAATTCTAAGTATCCACATATATAAGCTCTTGGCTGAAATATGCCTGGAGTACATACAGTATGCTGTTTTGAATATTTAATCATCACCTCTGTTGAAAGCTCTAACAATATAAAATAGGCACAACCTAGATAAAGGCAGATTAAGTTAATTCATAATTGCAGTAAAAAATAATCTATTCACTTCTGTTCTGCAAGGCCTTCCAGGTTTTTTCCATACAAGAAATAAAACAGAGATTACTATCTCTGTAACACTATACAGTCTTATGTAAGCTTTTATATTTGTAGACCTGAGATCAGAAATTTCCTTCACATGGTAATGCCACTGACAACTTCTTAGAGCACATATTTTTCTTCTCTGGAAAGCACTCACCAGGGAACCAAGAATTCACTCTAGTAGTGGATATTTTTTACAATATTTAAATATTTCTCTATGAATAAAATAATAAGCCTGCAAAATCCCAGTGTCTGTTTTTACATGACTTAATAATTTCAAGAGTACAGCAGCTTTTCTCCATAGGCACAATTCCTGAAAACCTTTCCAGTAAAAATAGCACTGGACTATGCTTTCCCATGTCAGGGTATGCTCCGATCCCATGTGGTCTGCCAGATTCAAGTTTTCTAATGCCCTGTGCAGTTTCGTTGCAGAGCCCTGATCATGGACCAGATTTTTCAAATGGGATTTACCTACACCCTGACTACAACCTTCACCTGCAGTTTTTACTCTGGTCTCTCAGGCCTGAACAAGTCTGGGTTTGCCTTCCAACCCCAGGCAAACAGCAGCAAAGCCATGGCTTTCACTAACATCAAAGCACAGCTGAGACTGCATTTCTCTCAAGATTATACACAGGTTCACACTATTTAGCCATGGTCTGAGATCAGAATTTCTGACAAAATGCAAATATAACAAAATTTCACATGGTGTCAGTTTCTGCTGAAAATGTTACTTTTAGCTCTGATAATTATATTATAAATCAATACTGGGGACTTGAGCAAACTGCACTGATAACAGTACAAAAAAAACCAAATCTGTCCAACACTAATTTTTAATACAAGAACATAAACAGAACCACCTACTCTGGGTCTTGTAAGTCTACCCTTTCCATGGGGACAATGAAGAATCACAGTTTTTAAAAAGTGTCCTGCTGCTGCCATCTGGCCGCCAGTCTCATGCTGAGTCAAATTGGCACTTACAGAAGCAGCAGTCAGTTATGGGAGGATCCGCTTCTACAAGTGCTGATTTAGTGCCTTTGGAGACAGATTTGTGGTGACACAAGGTAAAAGGATTTTGAAAGTAGAATAGAACAAGAGAAGTGAATGGAGGGGAAAGTAAAATGGAAAAAAAAAAAAAGGAGATAGAACACAAACTAAAGGAAAACAGAAGTGTAAGTGAAAGAGTCTATACTGAAAATAGGAATTCAGGGAAGGACTTTAGAACAGTATCAAAATTATTATAGGATAGGAACAGGGTGACGACAAAATGAATTTCAGCTTCAGTTTTCCTCAGTTTCTCTGATATAAGGTTTTGCAGGCCACTTATGCTTCAAGTGCAATATGTAATTCTTCTACCCAAATCTTATTCAAAGAAATTATTTTGTCTTTAAATAAATACACTGTTTTACATAAATGGTTTTGACATCACTGGTTTGCTATTCAGGGATGAATGTGGGAAAGAAGCAGTGAGGATAGCCAAAGTTTGACATTCAGAGTGGCATCCATATCAATCTGTATTTGTGGGAATTCAGTGTTGGTACTTCTATGTTCAGATGAGTCAAATGACTTGCTTCAGAGATGATGCAGATGAAGCTGTACATGCACAGAGGGGGGCCTCTGAAGTTGGGGCAGTAGCTTCTCATGGTGTTTAGGTCACTGATGGAAATCATTTACAAGTGTCAACTGTTGGGAGCTGAGCTGTGAGAATGCCACCTCACAACATGATACTGTTATTTCTTCTAGGAGGAAAAGTCTTATTAAAACAGCAGGAATGCTGACATGCAATCAGATGTAGAGTGCATCATGCCTGTGTAGTGTCATTACACCTGCTCTGTGCTGTGCTAGGCATGGCTCTGCCTTCCCTCCCCAGCCTGGTGACATTTCTCTCTGCATGAAGTCTTGTGTCTAGTTGAGGGATTGTTGACATTACAACACTCAGAAAAGTTCATTTGAAACACAGCAGACAACTGTGTGAAGGCTCTCTCTTAAAAGTGAAGAGACTCCAGTTCCCTGCAGTTGAGCTTGACTCTATAAGCTTGAAACCACTGTGCTCCATGGTGAAAGGGTGCAGAAATGTCAGTCTTTGGCTTAATTAGACTTAACTTTATGGTGACTGAGATATCATAAGAGTTTAAGCAACAGTAACATGAGGATTTCTTACCCGCTGTTCCTACCTGCCTATTTCTGACCGAGACCATAGCATTTTGCCCTCTTATCTGTAACATATAAATAGCTGGGACCAGAACTGAAACCTCCTAGCCTCAAGACCCACACTAGGAAGTGCCATGAACTACATTTCCCTTGTTTTTAGATTTGCTTGTACCAGGGCTAAATCAAACATAACGGGAAAAGCATTATCAATGTTCTTGTCAGGCTTTTAGAGAGAAAAATTGTTCTTATGAAAAACAACATTTTCACATTCCAGAAAAATTATTTTCTAGTAATAAAAGGCAGGACAACTTAAGCTGACAAAAGTTCCATGTTGTTGTGATCAGACTGTGGTAGAAGAGCTTGTTTACAGCTAGCTCGGGTCTCTCTACATAGCACTGCGGATTTCAGCATACTGATATCAAGAGCAATTACTGAAAAAGTAGTGTCCTCAAGCATACCTTTACAGAGCTGTTTACTTGGTTTTGTCTCTTTTTGTTTGTTTGTTTGTTTTTTGTCTGTTTGTTTGTTTGCTGTTTTCTAGCTTGGATTTAGTCCTTGTAAATTTGGAATAATGGTTCTCTGTATGAACACCTCTAGGTGGTGATCAAGTAAAGAAGGGACAGGACTTATTTCCTAATCCCTGAGCAAATGCTTTAACCACTAAACTCTTCTTTAAATAATGGAAACTGTGGGCACTGCTGTCACAAGTTAAGTTTTCTCATTCATTAGAGGTTTCCTAAGTCAGATGAATACCTTGAAAATTTTATAAGCTTTTAGGCACATAGTCCTTTGGAATACTTTGTATTGCCTGACATGAAACTTCCTACTTTGTTAAATCCAGGAGATGGTCATGTGGAGGTACCTGGCTTGCTCTGTGTGCTGTATAGGAGGAGCTGGAGAGATTCCACTCTGAATTCCAACCACTTTCCTAAATCAAAGATTATCTCACACTAAATAAAGGTAGATTTAGCTGTTTTGTTACTATTGTCATTTGCAAAGTCTTATTTTCTCATAATTATGTAACAAGTGATTTAGAGTATTATTTCATAACTCAAAAAGTGAGCTGGTTATGGCAAACAGCCTAAGTATGCCCCTTGTAAGCAATCTGCAAACTAAATAACATATATTAAGGAAAGTCATATTTGTTTAATAATACTGGGGGGAATTGCCTTGAAGAGAAGAAGACTTAAGACACATCATCCTCTGGAGCACTTTGAAATATCTAGCAACAGACAACTCCCTTCACAATGTTCTGAAGCCAAAGCTAGGTACACTAGGGTACCAAACAGTTCGTGCTCAGGAGATCATTGCTCTAGATTCTATAACAAACAAAATAAAAGTGATTCCATTTTGAGATAGAGTTTGTGAACTATTAGCTGAAATTATGGTGTTACTTGTGTGTTTCTTAATTATTCTGTTTTTACTGACTGTGGATTTATATGAAATTACAGTTCATTTTGTCTTATGTCTTTCTAGACTTTCAATATCTTTGGATGCAGAACATGCAGTTTCATTTACATGTTTGAATGCTTTGTCTGTGCTCTGCCCCTGCAAAAGCAGGGGCAGTGTTTTACCATCTTGAAATGAAACCAAATTCAGGCCCAGAAGGGATAAGAGTAACACTGTGATCATCCAGTCTGATTTCTGCTTTATAGTCTGCCTTTACTTACTGCACTAAGTATCTCAGTAAGGGGAATTCTCCTCTTCCATTTAAGTGAGCAATGCTGTAGCAACTGCAATGTAGCCTGACTGAGTTATCAGCAGAGGGAGAGAGAAGGGGAAATTAAGTTTTACTCATTTAAACACTGCTTTTTACAAAAGCACAGCTGGTAGGGACCTACAGAGTTTAAAACAGATTTAATCCAGACCCCATAATTAGAAAGGGCCTTCATGGAAAAATTATATCTTAAAACTTAACTCTTCATGACATTTTCTACACTGTTCACAACAAAATATAATTGGATTGTGTTGCTGCAGTGGAAATGGAGAAATTTAAGAGAATAACATAAGATATCAAGAGTTTGGCTCAGGGTAGAAAAAACATAGGAATTCTAATGTTGGGCTAGCTGTTCTTCTGCTTGTACTTTACCAATGTTCCCATGCGTACTTTTTTTTTTTATTTATTTATTTTATTTTCTTCCTAGAAAAAGTACCTCTGAAATAATTTTAATTCGGAGACATCACATAACTGGCACATGGATCTGGACAAGCTGGAGAAGCAGGTCCAGGTGAACCTCATGAGGTTCAACAAGACTAAGTGCAGGATCCTGCACCTGGGTTGGAACAATCCTTATTATCAATACAGGCTGGTGGATGAGGTGATAGAGAGCAACCCTGAAGAAAAGGACTTGGGAGTTCTGGTGGGTGATAAGCTGGACATGAGCAAAAAATGTACATTTGCAGGTCAAAAGGCCAATTGCATCCTGGGCTGCATCAAAAGAAGCATAGTCAGCAGATAGAGAGAGGTAATTCTGTCACTCTGCTCTGGTGAGACCTCACCTGGAGTACCGTGTCCATCTCTGGAGCCCTCAACACAGGAAGGACATGGACCTGTTGGAGCAGGTCCAGAGAAGGGTAACAAAAATGATCAGAGAGATGGAACACGTCTCCTATGCAGACAGGCTGAAGGAGTTGAGGTTGTTCAGCCTGGAGAAGGCTCTGGAGAGACCTTATAGCAGGCTTGCAGTATCTGAAGCCTACAGGAAAGCTGCGGAGAAACTGTTCACAAGGGAATGTAGTGATAGGATGAGGGGCAGTGGTGTTAAACTAGAGAAAGGTAGATTCAGATTGGATGTTAGGAAGAAGTTCTTGACTATGAGGGTGGTGAAACACTGGAACAAGTTTCCCAGAGAGGTGATGGAGGCCCCATCCCTGAAGATAGTCAAGGTCAGGCTTGATGAGGCTATCTTCAACCTGATCTAGTTGAAGATGTCCCTACTTACTGCAAGGAGAGTTGGACTAGATGACCTTTAGAGGTCCCTTCCAACCATTCTATGATTCATTCTATGATTCTATGACCTCCTTGTTCTGGTTTTAGCTCTAGAAATCAGGTGAAAATGCCTGGAGGTTGTGTGGTTCAGAACTGAAAGTGCTACAACACATATACACATTTCTGGCCAGAATTAAGCACATTTTATTATTGACTGTGTCTCTTTTCAAACAAGGCCTACTTTCATGATACTTATATTATTAGTCCAATTAAAACCCAGCCAACCAATCAAACAGGAAAACAAAAATGTTGCCAAATACCTCTGTGATGATCTTTAAACTGTAGCTATTGTCATGTTTCTCTCATGTCTCGTGTCTAACCATTTACCCTGATTGTGGCTGTACCACTCATATTAATAGCTTCAATACGTTATAATAAAATTACTTCAGAGTTTACAGCCACAGCTGTTGAATAATGAAGTATTTTTGCATAGTCAAATGGTGTAGAAAAAGTTCCCTGATTTATTGGACATTTATAGTACACATTTGGTACATATTTTGCATAGGTTTATTTGGGTTTTGCAAGACACTTGCCTTGCAACTGAGAAATGCAATTAGCATTTAGAAGTGAATGCAGTACCCAGCTTTCCTGCAGACTGGATGGCAGGAAGAGATGAAGAGCCACAGTCAGCTAGCTGTTGTCCTGCATACAATAGATTAATGAGAAATTCAAGACACCATCTTTCCAGGATTCCCAGACATGCTGTACAAAGAAAAGAGGCAGTTATGACATCTAAGACAGCTGCTGGCAATAGTTGGTCTGCTAACAGTAGATTCCCTTTCTTAGTGGATTTCTTTCTCAGGGTCTGCTGTCTCTCCAGGTACAAGAGATAAGATATATTACATATGCATTTTGGGCCTCAGCTCTTGGGGAGTTTTGGTAGTAATTGATATCAATAGTTACTACAGGCTCATAATTGATGTGTATTTATTATATAACTTTGAAGTACAAGTTTAATTCATTTGAGGAAATGAGGAAAAATCTATTTGGCAAGGCCCTTCTGATTGCTGCTTTTTACATTGTGAAAATGTGGCAGCATATCACTTTTGGTGCATGTTGTGTTTTGCATTAATTTGCCTTTTTTCCAAATGATAACTTTTTATATTTTTTCCATTCCAATGTTCTTACTTCTTCCTCTTTATCTATTAAATACATTCAGTGCAACAAGTTTAATTGAACACTGGGAACTGTTATAAGTTCTGGGTGATATTTGGCCATTTATCAGTGAGACAAGAGATTGTCTTTTTTGACCTATAAAGAAAAATGATTGATTTGGAAAATGAAACTTCAGTCATCCTTCATTGTTGTAGTTATGCAGTGATCCAAAGTCCTCTATTGGATTAAAAATAGCTAAAAAGGTTGTTCTCTGTATTTGTCAGATCTTTTGGCATTTGTCACTTGTTTTTTTAAAGTGAAATCAAAGCCTGAGAATTGATTGTCCACATTATTTTTATGCAGTTCAATTTATTCCAAAAAGGGTCAAATTAAGGCAGAATCAGAACTACAGAGAAACTGAAGGACCAGCCATGCACCTTAGTGCTCCATGCTCACCATTAAGTAGTCTGTACTTCATCAGTGAGGGTACACCAAATATATTTTAATGAAAACTGCATTCAAGAGTAATTCAATGTCATTCTAATGCAACCAGTGAAATAAAGTGGGAGTAAACAATAAAAATCATCATACTTCAATTGCAGTGAAAAGGCATGTCCACAATGGTGAATTCATTTAACTGTATATTAAAAAACTCTAATTTCTGAGGAAAGAGATGCACATCACATAATAACATTTGTTTCTTTTTTCCTGATTTGTTTTCCTCGTTTATTTGAGTGAAGTGGAGGCGGCATCCATTGCTGCAGCTTGCTTGCACTGACTCACACATCACATGTAACATGTCAGATTTTAAATAGATTGAGTTTCATCTTTTTAGGGAAGACATTTAGAAGGATGTTGCATGTGTTGAATGGCCCATATCTTCTTTTTTTGATATATCTTATCCTAGAGCTGGTAGCAGGTCAGGCCTAAATTACAGAAATTCAGGAACTGTCCCTATGCTATCTGTAGTTACTAAGTACAAAAAAAATTGAAGGGCTGTTCCTTATGCATGTGGGAGAAAATAAATAAATAAAAAGTTTACAATCAAAATGCTGTCATTTTGTAATTTATCCCTGAAATGCTTTGCTCAGTTATCTGCAGAATACACCAAGGTAACTCACTTTTCAGCTACTCATCCATACACAGGGGACCAAATACCTTATAATGGGAAAAGTGTTAGATTATGATGAATGGAACTGAATGAGTCATAACATCATAACACAGACACTTGCATTTTAGAGAACAGTAGCTAAATATACACCATTTAATATTTAATTTAAAACAAGGCTTCCCCACACATGTACCTGAATAGCAGTGAAAATTTGGAGAGTTGTAAGGAGGGATTATAAAAAGTTTTGCTATTTTCCTGGAAGTAGGGATAAAATTCACAATTAATAAAATATAAGTAAAATACAACGTGGCTACTGAAGCTGCACTAAAATGTTTGCAGAATACAGAATTACATTTTTCCACTCTATCGAATTGTCTAATAATAATAGCATCCATCTTTTAAATGCTACAAATCAACCTGTCACTTCCTATCATGCAATTTGATTGTTACATTTCCTTTTTCTTTAGAAGAGCCTCACAGGATTAGGGTAGAACAAGAACTGTCAGTTTATGACAAGAAATATTTTGTATTGAAAGTCACAAAAACTGCAGAAGGTGATGAGATCTGGAAGAAAGCCCTCCATAGTGTTCCCCATGAGATTAACAAACAGTGGAAATTGTTGATATTTCCTATAGTAAAATTTATATGGCAAGGACAGTCCATGGTATTAAAGCAAAGCTGTTTTTTCAATAGTTTTACTAAATTGCAACCAACTTCTCTTCCGTCAGTTATATAAGAACCAGAGGGATTTGGGATTACATACCTTTCTTTTATGCATAAGGACCACTAATGAGGCAGCTACTGTCTTTTAAAGAATATCTGGACAAATCAGATTAGCTTTAAAACACTGTACTCCTGGTCTCTCTTTCATAATAACTTTACTATAGAGCCTTTGAGGCCTTCAGCTAAAGAGCAAAATTCAGAACCATAAAATAATTTAGTCTGGAAGCAAGCTTTTGAGATCATCTGGTCCAACCTTCTACTTCAAGCAGAGCCAACTTTGAAGTTAGATCAAAATTCAAGGAATCCCCAAATATTTTCAATGATATATTCAGAAGTTGTTCACCTTTCTCCGTTAAAGTGATTTCTATAAAGACAGCTCTGTTTTGCAGCCTTGTAGTAGAAAATCGAAGTATAAGTTAAAATGCCCATATTGTATCAACTTTCTTCAAGTAGATGACAAAATACTCATATCTATATGTTATTTTCCAATGAATAGGTTTTAAAATTTGCACAGTTGATTGGCCATTGAATAACTTTTGTTGCTATGAAAAAATATCCTAGGTAACTGGAGAAAATGAGGAAGGAAGTGAGCATAGTGTTTTCAAGCTTTTACCATAAGAGAAGTTAGCCACCATCCTTTGCTGATCTTTACCATCGATTACTACTTCCTCCACAAGAAATAAACATTATTGTAACAACTCTTTTTCTTAATGGGTGAGGGAGCAGTGTTTGTTTTCCTACATGTTTTTATTTCTGAAGTAGTTACTTTTGTACCACAAGAACAGATTTGTAGTTGATTTAAAACATACTGTTTGGTTTTCAAAAACATTATTGACTGAAAATGTCAGTGACCATGAGTCTCACTCTATATGTATCAAAATTATTTCATCAGTGCATTGTTTTGGAAAAACAGAGGCCTATTGATTGCATTCAAAATTAAACTCTACTGTGCTACAGCAATCATTCAATGAATCACCTATAATAAATTTGTTTGTAGAACTTAACTACAGTATCTGAAAGAATCAAATCAATGGCATGTGCCAGATGACCTTTAAGTTAGCAAATGTAAGAAAAAAAAGATGTTGTTTAGTAGCTTTAGTCTTTGTACAAATGCTACAACTATTTTCGAACACCAAAATGCATGAAAATTTTACCAACATTTCAGCTGCTGTAAAACAAGAAAGTCCTATTCAGTTCACTGACTCACAGCCCTCATAGACTAACACAGCCTTTTTTGTTTGTGTTTGGTTTTTTGGTATACCTTATTTTCAAGTAAAACCACCGTTCAGTTAAATGTTTATCATAATGTTAAATGTTTGTTTATGGACTTTACAGACTTTTCAAGTAATGGAAATTTTGTGATTATTAGATTATTAATCTTTCACATCTGAATCTTTTCTTTTCCCAGAGGTTAAGTTCAAGTAAATACAGCTAAGAAATGGGCATGTGAGGGAATGTATGTAACAGGATACCTACTTCAGACAGCCGTGTTAAAAATGAGACTCTTTTGAAGCAGAAATGCTAACTGCAATACTCTCCTGCTTCTCAACTGTCCTATTCAATGTCGTGTACAAACAGCCACGAAAACATTTTAGAACAGCAAAAATGTAGTATTTATTAAATGCAACATGTTGGCAAGCTTATTTTCACTTCATGTTCACTTCACATCCATCAGTCAGACAAGTTTCTTTGTATAAATAGTCATAGAATCATAGAATCATGGAATGGTTTGGGTTGGAAGGGATCTTAAAGATCATCTAGGTCCAACCCCCTGCCATGGGCAGGGACATCTCCCACTAGACCAGGTTGCTCAGAACCTTATCCAACCTAACCTTGAACACTTCCAGGGCATGGGCATCCACAGCTTCTCTGTACAACCTGTTCCAGTGCCTCACCACCCTCACAGTGAAGAATTTCTTCCTAATATCTAATCTAAAACTTGTCCCTTTCAGTTTAAAGCCATTACCCCTTGTCCTATCACTATGAGACCTTGTATCTTTCTTGTAGGCCCTCTTTAGGTACTGGAAGTCTGCTAAAAGGTCTCCCCACAGAAGTGTGCAAGTCTAGCTGTTTCAAAAAGCACTAAAGGGACGTTTTAAGAGAAAAACATACAAAAGAAAATGCATGAGGGATTTTAACTCAAGAGGAATAAACACAACGATGTGTATGATAAATAAAAGGACTTGTTTGTGAAATGAGCAGGTAAAGAGTCAGAATACTTGTCTGCATGTGTCTGTGAATGTCTCAAGAGAGTGTGGATGATATAAACAGAGAAGGACAATTCTGGATGAGATTCAGTCACCAAGCTGCACCCAGCTAGAATAGCATTTTGACCATTGCTAAGTTTACAAAACGTTACTAGCTGACCAAGTATCTTTTAAGATAAACATAGTTTTATTTAATATGAGCATCTTTTCTACAGTAATAAAGTTACAAGAGTCTAAGATTCCTTGCTGGCTTTCTGCAGCCTGTGATTTTCTATTAAATTTTAAGATGGAAATGGAGTGTAAACCTCTTAATATTATCCTGCTCATAGTTCAGATGCAGCACACGGACATAAACGCCATGCCTACCAAAATCAAAAGTGGTAGGCTGCATGTTTTAACTTCTGATCCTCTCGTTAGGCCTCACTCACTCCTGCAGCGCTCTGATCCCAACATGATCCTGGCTGATCATGGGCTGGAACCCATGAAACTGATGATGTGACAGAGCTGGATGATGCACCACACCCATCTCACTCATTTTTTTTCTGCACAGAGGCAGACAAAATGCTAGAGTTCTCGGACTAGATCTGCAAGTGGAATAACTCAGCTAAAAATCCTGTCCGAAGCTAAGTAAGTTTTAGCTGGGGCATTGAAGACATGGCATCTTACTCCACTGCAAAACTCTGTTTCATTTGTTATAAATATTTGTGCAGTTCTTCCTTTGATATCCCAGTTGATAGCTTACACAGTGAACAGGGCAGCTCATTTTATCACCGTGACCTAAGTAGAATAAGAACCTGTCAGAGGGCCAGGCTGGTCTTTTAGACCTCTCAGGTCTAAAAACTCACTAGAGATCCTAAGGATTTAAATATTATACCTGGGCAGCTAGTGATGGTAAGATTATTCCCTCATTTTGATTATTTATAACATTAGTTGCGTGTCATGTTAATTTTTTCAGTCCTGGGTATATACACTGAGTTCTGATACAGCAGATATGTTAGTGAGTTGTGTGCAAATGCCCCCAACAGACAAAAACACAAAGCAAACAGAGTGTGCTGGAGCAGTCTGGTGCCTTGTCCAGAGCAGTTTGATGCCTTGACCATTAAACTGCACCTCCTGGTGCTTAACTGGTGCCTCAGGGTCTGCACTTGTCTGTCTTGTGCCTGGGCTTGTCCCCTCAGCTAATCAGAATGACCACAGTGCACCCTGCACTGGGGTGTACATGGGGTCCTGCCTTACTAAGAGCCATGGGAGTTGGTTTTTTGCAGAGCAGCAGGTCTGGCAGTCAGACTGTCCCATTGGATATGCCATTGAAAAATAGTTCCATGGGTTGAGTCTCCGTGGAATGAGTGAGTCTCACACCCCTCTTTTGGGTGACTGGTATCTTGAGCACTCTGATGTGGGAGGTTTCCCCTTGATGAGTGAGTGTGTGCCCATTTTAGTTCATTTTTTCTTAAGGTTTAGGAATTGGTTGTGTAGTAGTTAATTCCCAACAGACATCCAAACTCAGGAGTGCTGGGCACCTTTGATTGTAATAAACCCCATTTTGGATAGCAGCTGCTGTTTGCTTTGTGGGTGCCTCCATGACAAGTTGGAGAACTACCAATGGTATCAGTTAGTCGCATAAAAGGAACAACACTCAGGACATCATTCTCTTTTAATACGCTGCTCAAGACAGCCATAATTTTCTGCAATGAAATGGGACACTGTAGAATAACCAGCAAACTACACCTCTGAAAATGCTGTTTCTCTTGGATATGATAGCCTCCCTATCTGTGCAAGGAAACAAAGCTTTTTCAATTCATTTTTTTCTTTTAAAACACAGTTATAGCTGTACACCTTTTTTTTTTTTTTTCTGTTAATTTGCTTCACTTATGTTACATTGTCAATCGATGGTTTCCTTACCCAGGGACTGTGAGCCAGATTATAAAGAATATTCACCAATGCAGAAAGTCACTTTCAACATCAGGCTGCAAGTGACAAAAAGGTGGGCTCTACATGGGGAGAGCACTTATGAAAAATCATTTTTCCTTATTTACTATGTATAAGACAAGAAGACAGACAACTTAATTAACAGGAAAGAGGATTTAAGATAAATATTAGGGAGAGAAGTTAATTGTTAGCATGAATCACCATGAGGAAGGTCAAGAAATAAATATACCAGGATGGCAGTTACATAGGACAACATTTGCACTGCTTTTAGTGCATGATTTTTAAGGAGGGGAAAAACCCGAACACATCCTTATGATCTTTCAGCTTTGGTTAACAACTGTAATAGCACATTTTTAGACTGTACAGTCATTTGAAGTCAGTGGGTAAAGTAGGTGACATCATGGATTGTGATGCAGTTCTGTGTGACAATATATTGGGAATTTAAGTTCTGGTCATGGATGTGATGTTTATTTTTTCAGTTTTAGGTGTTCGAGAAAGCGTTCAGATCTGTCATTGTATATTTATGTAATTTGAAATATTGTTTTGGTTTTTTAAAGATATTAAATCTTCATTATCATACTTAGAAATGGGGGTGGGGGGAGATGGTGAGGAAAGTGTATTGCATGGATTTGCATTCAAATCCACTTGGAGATAATCTCAGGAATCCTTAGGCCCTCTCCAGTGGCACAAAACAGCTGTAAACTAGCTTAACCAGCCTTTTGAGAATGTCCCCTTACACAAGAGATTTGTAAAACAGGAACAGAGAGCTGACACAGCAACCCTTACAAAAAATGCCTTCCTAAGCTTTCAGTGTCTAATATGTTCCCAAGCCATCTTCACATGGGAGGAATTTTATCTTCTAGGTGTGCCCAACATCTGAAATAAACTAAAGCAACATTTAATTTACTCCAAATGACCAGAGATAAAAAAATCCCTATGAGCAGTGAAGCAAAACTGTGATTTTGAGGCACTCCAAGCCCAAGTGGGAATTAATTAACAATTACAAGAAACAAAAAAAAACTTACAGTGTTTTAAACCAACTTTATTTCTGAAATTATTTTCACATATGAAGAATAGAAAATGGAGACTAACATATGGCACTTGTATGGAAGTAGGGGTAGACACTGTGACTTTGTATGTGTAGTTTCATCTGTTTGACCAAATTGTATCTATTTGTGTAGAAAAACCCACCTGGCTGCATTCCTTTGCGACCTGAGCTAGCTAGATTGTATGACCCTGCTCTGGCAGGGGGGTTGGACTCGAAGATCTCCAAAGTCTCTTCCAACCCCTGACACCCTGTGATACCCTGTGATACCCTGTGTACACCTTAAGAACTTTCACTGTTCTCATTGCTACTGCAATACTGACCCTTAATATAGCTTGTCAGTGAAAGCATTGTTCTGAGAAGAAAAGTCATCAGTATCAATTTAACGTGTAAGAACAAAATATAATAAGCATGCCATTTGATCTCCTGAGGACAGTAATAAAGGAAAGGGGAACAATCTGTTCAGAACAGATCCAGTTGATAAAGCAAACTACTGCCACTTAGTGATTTCTGGTTTATCACATAATGATTTACTGCACTTTATTTTGGGGAGCCGCAATGTCTTGTACAATCTGGCCAAATCTGTCTAACATCCTGCTTTCTTCAGGCTAGACAATCTTAACAAATTTGGTACCAGAAAAAAAACCAAACAAATACAGCATATGAGTTATAAGAATGGTATGTATGAGCAGGTAAAGGTAAGAACATCCTGACACAGCTCTGACTATCTCTACAGTATGCCAGTGTAAGTAATTAATAAAAACAATCTCAGCATAAGGAACAAAACTCCACCTTCTTCTTTAAAGGTTCTTATGATTTATTCCCTATTCCCCTTCCATTATTCTGTTTTGTTTGTCTAGGACTTGTATGGTAACTTCTTTTTACCACTGATTGTTGAAACTATTTATGATATGCTTGCCTCAAGTATCAAAACATTTGGCTGAACTACAAGCTTGCTTATAATGCTTAATTGTAATAGTCTGCTGTTTGTTCGCAAAATCACTTAATTAGGAGATAAGTTAAATACATTTCAGGACATTCTTCCTGTCAAGAAAATTTCTGCTTCAGCCTTTAAAAAGTCTCTTCATCCTGTTGCTAGAACTGTCTTTTCAGAAGAAAGAGGGAAAACAATTCGTAGAAAGTGATTTTTCACCTCAGTACAGAAGCTTTGAGGTTAAGCTTCAAAGTCTGTGCCTCTAGGAAGTAATAATAGCCTCCTTTTTTTTTTTTTTTTTTGTAGTGCTACTTTTATAGTGCTCTGAAAGCATGATACACAGAAGATAGTATTGTTAAGTCGCGGCAGAAAGATAAAGCATCTAAGACATAAGAAAAAAAAAATTTAAAAAGGGAGGAAATAGCTTGTCCCTTAAGCTTTATTGGATAGTGATCCTTAACTCCCCTGCTCCAGCACAACACTTACCTGCTAAATGCTAAATACGCTGCATGTTATTGTGATGCAATCATTATTTTGTTGAAAAACTTGAGTGAGGACAAAGTAGGTGGGTATAAAAAAAATACATCCTCTGGGACAGGTATATTTTTGTTTATATATAAGGGTGGTTAACTTGATGCAAAATCCTAGTGAAGACAACGCACAAATAGCTGGTATCTCATTGTAGCTGGACACCTTTAAATCCAATTACTAAAGAAGGTCTTGAGTAGCTACAGCTTGGTAGACTACCTTTATGGTATGGACTTTCTCCATTAAAAAAATTGTATTTGTGGGAACTAGAAATGAGTTAGTAATTGCTATATTAAAAGACATTTTTGTATTCTATCAAATCAAATTTCTAAATTCTAAAAAGAGTCTAGAATACAGACAGATGAAAACTTAAAATTCGTGGACGTATCAGAAATGGCCAATACCTTCTGAAAGGTAAAATTACAGCTTGCTTTGCTTGTCACTCACTGTTAGCTCCCTTCATTTGTGGCATAGACTTCTAGAACCACTGAAAATGTATTTTAAAAGCAGGAATGCAGAGAAGTTTTTTCACCTAACATAGTGTCTTTGAATTTAGGCCCTGTGATGTGCTACCCCATTTCAAATTATAATTTTACCATCATTTGGTTAGAGACTCAGAAACTGACTGCGGGAGAACATGTGAAAAACTGAAAATAGATAAATCAGTTTCAAATGAGAGTCTTAAAGTGTGTAATGTGCTAAGGCACAAGGCATGACCTGTAAAAGGCACATGGATGAAGGAATGCCAGCTCTGTAGTGATTTCTAAAGCCAGCACAAGAGAGGGGGAGATTAAGGTTTTGTTTTTTTTTTTTCTTTTAATTCAATTTATTTACTATTTCCCTGCAATATACATTGTGAAAGCAACAACACTGGAAAAATGTGAATGACTCAGGTTATATGCTTTTCATTCCATGTTTCTTAAATCAAATAACATTACTGGTATTAAATGTGTACCTCCAGCCCTAAATGGATAGTTTTATTCAACCACAAACTGATATATACAGGAATTTAAAAAAAATAATAAAATCCTTTCCTGTTGCTTAGCTCTAAACCAAATACAATAAACGTGGAAAAGACCTAAGGGTCACTACAGACAGCACAGACCTACCAGATAACCAGGCACTGAAAAAGGGGCAGACCGTAGCATTGTGTATTTCTGTTTATTAGTGGCACAATACCATGTGCTTTCTAAGGCGTTAAATCACTAGTTATTTTAGTACTTGTATCTGTAATAATTCTTGGACAAAAGTGGAAGCTAGCAGTCAATATTAGTGCACTTGCAGAAAACTAGGGGATCTATGGTCATATTTCTGGTTTTGAAACATAATTTAACACCCTGACTTAATCTGAATAATGATAGCTGAACAATTTTGTCATTCATGTAAATATCTTAAAGCAAGAGAAATGAATTTTCAAATTGGTTTAAACTAAACGGGAACAAATCACTTTTCTTCCTGAATAAAACTAGTCACACAATGACAATGGCAGTAGCTTATTTGTTAATAACAAAAGCAGGAACAGCTTGATATATATATAGACTAAACTTTGATCTGGTAGCATTTTTTCCTACAATCCATTTCTGTAAGAGACATTAATCTTGGAACTTTCAATCCCTGAGGAAAGCTATTGTCATTCCCATAAGTACTTTTAAATTATTTTCTTCCCGTTTAACCATAAACGAAACTGTAAATATACAATTAAAGATTAACAACACCATTCATTAGACCTGACATACAAGCTTTGCATGCTGTTGTGAGAAGCACGCAACATTACTGTCTATTTGGAAAAAAACCAAACCCTTCTACATCTTTTAAGCAGAAATATTTGTAGTACAAAAGCTAATGAATCATGTGTAAAACTATAGATGACATCAGCTCTAGAACTAAGAAGGCTTTGAATGGTTTTAGATTAAATAAGATTAAAAGGGTTAGTATTTTTTTGGGGGGTGAGAAAAAGAACACTTTCTCCAAGACACAGACAATATCCAAATGAGATGTGCCTTTCATCTGAAGATAACTACTGTGTGATGTTTTATGTGTTTTGTTACTTGATCTAACAAAAAAGAAAAAAAAAATATGCAAAGTTCTGCTGGTATTGTTTTCCTAATGTTACATACAAAAAAAAAAAAAAAGAAAGAACATTTTTATTAGATTCTGCTACTCTGGGAAATTACTAGATAAGCAGACAAACAGTTTCAGTTAGAGAAAAATTGCTGGGGGATTAAGTTAGGTAACAAATGTACTGCTGTTACATCCTATTGCTATCCCGGACTTCCTGCATGACCCGTGCAATCTCTCTTGCTGCAAAGTACGCTATCTTCAGGGAACAGGATGAAGCTTCACAAGTGAGATCTCCACATCTAACTACTTAAAAAACATGTGTCAGTCACACAAGATGATGAACATTAAGATTAGGATCCCTTTTTAAAACTTGGATAATCCATGCAGAACTCCTAGGATGTTGAAATACCATCTACAGATGGATGTGATCCACAACCAGTTTTCTTCCTTTCCTAAAATATTTCTGGAGAGCCATGCCAATAGAGCCCTGAGTGCAGAAACCATCGTGTTGGGAAGGAAACTATCAGGATGCTGATCTTACTGCGACTACAGGTGATGCATGTTCTGCTTCCATTTCTTGAATGAATCCTATTGTAACAAACAGCTCTGTCTACAAGAGAAAGGATCTGCAGATTTCCCCTCTCTACCTTGTTGTTAATGTGATCAAATACAAACATGTAGCTCTGTGTTGCTGTGGTCATGAAGGCAGGGCTTGTACAGAGGATGTTCTATGAGATAGATTTACACAGCATATTTCCTCCAGAGAAGAAAATTAAGAGCACTTTCAGCAGGTTGTCAGTATTGCTTGCAAAACAGAATGCGTGTTAAATAGTAATTAGCACTGAGCCAGGGTTTTAGTTTGGGGACGTTGAGAAAGCTTTTGATAATGACTGGTGTCTGAAACCTATTTTTAACAATGCTTAAAAGGTTATTTATGGTAATAACAAACATAAACTGAGGAGGGAGTGAGGAGGTTCTTCTTCATGCTGGCTCCAACTTTTATCAGATATCATAATCTATAGGAAAGAACTATCAGAAGTCCTGTAATATCTGTAATAGAGCCACACACTGGTCTGCTCAGTGTACCTAGTCAAGGATATTATTATGCCTAAAGAATGTGAAGTAACTGTTCATGAATGTCTCCAAATGCAGAAGGTGCAAAAGTGGCCACATTAAACATAATGGGCTTTTTGTCTCTGTCTTCAGAGGGGTACAGATTTTGCTCCAAGAACGATTCTGTTCTTAGCTTTTAATGAGGGCTGTGATACCTGTATCTGCACATTTTTCTCTCTTCTACTTACTTCCTATATGGACTGGCTACAATTTGTCTGTTAGGAATGTGCTGTATGAAACACAGGAATTTATTAAACCATCCAATCCATCATTTGAAAAATACTTTCCTTATTTTTTTCCATGATTGAGTTTGCTGTGTTTTCACCAAGCTACTTGTGTACTGGATTGCCAACTAACATTGTTTCCCTTTAATATTCATAAGCAAAGCATCTGTACCATATTAACCGTGTAATGGGAAATCATATTTCACTTTTGCTTAAGGAAGAAGACTTATGACAATTCCATATCCTAAACATGATGGCTTCCTGTCATAATATTGCCTACACCATTCTGCTATGAACTTGTTGGTTTAGTCCTTCATAAATCATGTTTATTATGTACTGGTTATTAATAATGCAGAAAATTAAAGTGAAAAAAAAACAGTGCAAATAAATTGTTCACCGGTGATGAATTTTTATCTATTTGAGAATCCTGCTGCTATAAGCAAAATTAAACAATGGCATGTGTAAGCACTCCCTTCCCGTTCAACATTGGACAACAAACACAAGTTCACCATGGATGACTGCAGTTTCACTAATACAATCTTAATTGCTTTTTAAACCTTGGCATTTATATCATGTTTAGCTCATTAAAAATTTTGTTTAAAGGACAATTCAGAAATATTTTGCCTCATAATTTCCACATTTCATTTTGCAATTTAAAAGTTTCATTCAAATATTAGGTAATTTTTTCTTATAGTGGCATCATTTTTACATGAATAATTTTTAAACTGTGAGTGAACACTGAGCTATCACTTTTCTATTTCTGCAAAACAGATATTTGGATATTTCGTATTCTGGGTTGCATGAATATGCCTTTATACCAGTAAAATCCCAGCCTGATTTCTATCAATGTCTGTTTCATTGAAACAGGTAATATATAATATGATATAAATATAATCATATGGCAGTGTCTCTAAAACCAGTAGTAATTATTAGCTTTTCTTAGTTATTTTAATAATATTTTGTTGTGTATGCTACAGTTTAAGCAGTATTCTACTACTGTGTATGTGGTATGAAATATGGAAGAGAAGTAATGATATGAACATGAAGAATGAAACCTTCTCTTCCCCAATAATTCTTTTAAAACCTACATCAGTTCATAGTTTTGACTACACAGAGCATTTATTGTTCATCTTCTGTTTATACAGCTCTAATACCTATAGGTCAAAGGAAAGATTAGGCTGAGTTGTGCAACATATTTTACAAACAAATGAACCTGTGATAGATCTATCAAAAAATCTCTCCATATTAAACCTAGGCAGCACACAGTAAAATGTTGGTTCTAGTGGTCAAAAAGCTGTATGTAACAAGCAGCTAACAGTGTTATTTCAAAGCTATCTCAGCAAAGACTTCAGAAATGCCTATGCATCATCTTTGCCAAGATTTGCAAGAGCTGCAAAACATTTAGAAGAAACGAATATTTCAAAATCAGGAAGTCTACTAAAATTAATCAAATATATATTTTCAAAGGTTGAGACTTTTAAAAGACTTTCATGCAGGACACAGCAAGCACTCTTGCACAGTAGAACCACAGTGGACAAATATAAGCTTACTTAGATACAAAGGAAAAACAAGTCACAAGGAAAATACCGTGAGAAACAAATATATCCAGAAAATATGCAGCCATCAGCTGGTTTGGACTCTTTCAGTTTTGATCTAGAAGGCTTTCAAAATTTGGCAGTTTTGATCTACATTTCAGTAATCATTTTACAGTTCTCAGACATGACTAGACACAGCAGCCAGCAAGAAACTAATCTGTCACCATGGCAGAATCTAATGCAAGATTCCTGTCAATCAAGTCCAACACATATTTTATGGTAAAGTTACAAGCAATACGTAACTTCTCCTTTCTACACTAGGATGGCAAATTATAGGGAGTGCTTTATTTATCTTTAGGATAGCTTAGAATAAGCATTAAGTGTCACAGCTAGGGGAGGAAATTAAAATTCTGGCTCTACTTTTCAGTTATAAGGTATTGAACTTCCAGAAATACTCTGATTTTTAAAGTCATCATCAAATTCCCTTTGGGTGCATATAAATCTAAATTTCTAAGTTGAAGAAAGGAAGTGGTAGGAATTGTTAGCAAATGATCTGAATAAAGCTTTCGTCTTGTTAAATAGATGAAGATGGTATACTGTGAATCAATGTATCTTTGAGCAAGTAATCCAGTGAAGGATTCCCAGGGCTAAAAGAGTTCTTTGGAAAGAACAAGAAAATTAAACCTTATCCATTCAGGATATAACTAATAAGGACATAGAACAAAACCTACTTTTAATCACATCTACTATAACAAAACACTTTTGGGGAGCTGCTTTGATTCCATACGGTGACAAAAATATATAATCAATTAGTAAGTCTTGTTTTAAAACATTTAAAGGACCCCATACATCACAGTGCACAGTGTTTAAATTTTCCTTCCAATTGTCCTCTCACAGGGAATGTTAGTTGAACAAGTCACAACAGTATATTGCAATTGTACTATTACAAATTGCCATATACTCAACTTTGACACTTTATCAGCTCACTGCATTAGGTAAAAAAGAAGCTTAATAGCCCAGTATTTAAACTAAGAATTCCCAGAATTGTCATTATTTTGGGCACAATAGCAAACCTCATTGGAATTGGTCATCCAAACCATGGGGAAGCTTGAAGTTAATTACATTAGCTTACACAATAATTTGCTCTTTGTGGTGGCAGTTATCTCTTTCCACAGTTGGTTCTCTTTTTTCATTGTTTTGTGATGTCCCATTAATCACAGCTACATTTAATTTGTGTCATGTGATTCATCATCCTTTATCCCAGCAGCCGTTTCCATCCTCTTGGACTCAAATAAACTGCTAATTTAAGCTGGTGATGTCCAGCCTTGAGGATCAAAATGGATTGTACCACACTGCTGAGGATCAGCTACTACATTCACACTGTTCAAGTTTCTTAGCCACTCCAATTAGTCTACAGCTCCTACTCATGTTAGGGTATAGTTCATGTTCATCTCAAATGAGCGGATAGCTTTTTTGTCGTAGGTCTGACATGTCAAGGCATAAAAATATGCATAGTTTTTTTCTAGTCTACTACAGATCACCAAACCAAGAAAGTGTTGACGAGGCCTTCTACAGTGAACTGTAAGTGGCCTCTAGAACACTCTCCCTGGTAGTCATGGGGGACTTCAATCACCCTGATACTTGTTGGAAAGCCCACACAGCCAGGCATACCCAGTCCAAAAGGCTCTTGCAGTGTGT
>JANIJG010013919.1:0-12737 GCA_024611175.1 Megaceryle torquata | reverse complement strand
ACATGCCTTAGGAGGAAAGGCTGAGACACCTGGGGCTCTTTAGTCTGGAGAAGAGAAGACTGAGAGGGGATTTGATAGATGTTTATAAATATCTGAGAGCTGAGTGTCAAGAGGAAAGGAACAGCCTCTTCTCACTCGTGCCCTGTGACAGGACAAGGGGCAATGGATGTAAGCTGGAACACAAGAAGTTCCACCTTAACACGAGGAGGAACTTCTTTACTGTAAGGGTCACAGAGCGATGGAACAGGCTCCCCAGAGAGGTTGTGGAGTCTCTTCCTCCGGAGATTTTAAAACCCGCCTGGCTGCGTTCCTCTGTGACCTGTGCTAGACTGTATGATCCTGCTCTGTCAGGGGGGTTGGACTCAATGATCTCCAAGGTCCCTTCCAACCCTTGACACCCTGTGATACCTGTGATATGCTACACCTTTTCTTTTCTCTTTCCTTTTCCTGTTTTTAAGTCTTTCAAGTTTCTTCCTAACATGACATGAAGCTGACTGTATTTAGAGGACTTTAGAGAGGTGAGAGGAAGGAAGAAAGTCTTTGCTATTTCATTGTTTTTCCAAGCATTTTCCCACTGTCTTCAGTCACCTTCTTCTATGATATGTGTAATACAGCTACAGAGCAGAGAAACATTTATATAAAATTAAAATGAGACATAAAGTAGGTATAATATCTAACACCATAATTTAGCAAGTAGAAGTATTTCAGAGAATAATATTCCCTGATTTCTGTTTTAAACAGAAGGATTTTCCTATCATTTTATCTATTTATGCTATTTTTAAAAGACAAGAGACAACAGTGTGTTCATTCAGTGGGAATTAATAACTCATTAATATGGCATGTATGAGAGGAGCATATCAAAAAGCTACAAAAAAGTACTCTGAAATTCTTTATATATTTTTTTCCTTAAAAAAGTGTCTGAGGATAGGTGTAAAACACTGTGACTCACCCTTGCCTATCATGTGAAAATCATAGCTCATAATGGCTTTGCAATAGAACTGGCTGCACCAGCCTGAACAATGCAATAGATTCCTATGCAGGAAGTGAAAGCTTTTCAGAAGTTACTTCAGTCTGCTGTTTGCAGCAGGCAGAGGAGTAGGTGAGAGACGACAGCAGAAAGTGTGATGTCTTTGCTGGCCTGATATTATGGCATTCATGGTAAGGTGTGATTGCCAAACTTTCTGTCTATGTGGTTTTACAAATGGCTTCCAGCTAAATCTCTGAGTTATGCAAAGGAGTGCAGCAGAGAGGAGAAAGGGAGTTGACAGAAATATAAAAATGCCTGTTTATTACCAGAGCTTGGCAGAGAACATGGTATATCACATGTGGTGGCAACCATGTTCAGCTACATACAAAAGCTCAGACTGGAAAGGATTCAACCAGGAACAACAAGATGACAAGACTTGTAGTCCCATACCTACCTGTGAAGCTTAAATAAATGACATTGCAGAACACTGTTACAGTCTCCAGGTCTAAGGCAGGAGTTCATGCCACTGTTAGTCCCATTTGCTCCACTCCTTCTTCTGCCTTCCATTGCTATTTTTGCTTCTTCTAGAGAAAGACTTCAGTTTTCACTAAAGATAGACATTTAAGGATTGAAAATTTAGTATGCCGGCTTTTAGTAAAAACAATAATAGCTTTTGAAGAACAAGTGAAAGAGATATATTCTATACTGAATTCTTATAGACACCTCGATCTTGTCTAAATTAACTTTAAAGATGACATTATGTGTTAATTAGGTTTTAATGAGCCTGCTTTCTGAGAGATTTGTAGTCCAACTTGGACAGCTTAACAGATGTGTTCGGCAGAATATCTTTTCTTCAGATTTCTAAAGCATATAAGTCAGCATGATAGCTAATATAAGTTAACACCAGCTATTTAAAGTTCATTCAAGGCAAGACTTTAGAAACAGATCTTACTGCTGCTTGACACCATATTTTGAATGTTAGTTTTGTTTTATTAAAAATATTCTATTCTTAGAAACAACTTATATCTCATCCAAGCCAGTATATTTCTAATGGTAATCACAATGAGTAAGCTCTTACAGAGGCCAAAGTTTCCACTATTTGATGATTCACACACTTAAGGAACAAGTTAACAGCCTGTTAGAGAATACTCTTTTACCTGAAATGTGACTTTTCTCATGGGCAACGTGCCCAGTGCTACACCACTCATAAAACTTCAAAGTTGCAGCAGCCGTGCTTTCCAATGAAGTATCTCATTAGGGGCTTTATTACTCACACTTTAAGAAATTACATTCTCATGAGTAACTAACTATACCTTTGGGAGGAAATATTAAATGAAAGAATGGGGTATCACTTAAAAAGAAAAATAGTTCTTCTCCATTGTATCACCTGCAGTGACAAAACACTGATTCATAAATATGTTCTTTGTACATGGTCTGCACTCTGGACCCATAATCTTCTACAGTTTTGTCAAAAGCTATATTGTGTTTTCATAAAATATTAGTTTAGGTTACTTCTCTGTGAATAAGGCATGTTGTTCTACCCACCTCATCAAACCCTGAGGGCAGAGAAACAACACACATTTTTAGGTGTGAAATTCCCCCCTTCAGTTCTCCAGTCCACCACAGACTGACAGATCCAGAGGATCTGATGCCATAGTTTTCTAGCCTCCTGACTGAAACACTTCTCCTGCTGTCTTCTAAGAGCAAGGATATTTTCCCTGCTATTTTACCATATGACGCAACAGAGTACTTTATGCAGAAAGCATCAAAGAACTGATCCCAGGAAATAGCTCTTCGGAGTGCCATCATTCACGTCAACACTTTCTTCCGAGACTTTGAGAGCTCCTCCAGAAACACCTGGGAGATTCAGAGATGTCTACATTAAAGGCATTTCATCCCTCAGCATTACCTCTTCCAGGTGGAACAGCCAGACTGCCCTTGCTCTACCACTCCATTTAGTGTCAGAGGCTGTAAGCCTTCTTTATTTTACTTTTTCAAGGTACTGTAGCTTGCTTTTGTTGGAAATGCTTATTGAAAAAAAAAAAAATTAAATTCCCTGACATGTGTATGAGGATTTGGCCATGTGTACAATGACCTCCTGTGCTTAAGATACCCTTCCTGGGGGGCCCTGAAATCCTGCTTGAGCTCCTATGGGAACAATTTGGAAAAGCTCCCACATTTTATGACAATGTGGCACAGCTGACAGTAACACTGAACAAATCACTAAGGCAGGTATTATCAAAGGTTCCTCCTGTAATCTACTCTCTCATGTACATTCACTTTTAAAAGGCTTGTGCTGACTTGGAAACTTTTGTTCTAATTTCTCTGCACTTCAGCCTCCATATGTTAAAGAGGATACATGTAAATGAAAAACATGAAGTAAGAACTAGTTTTATTATTTTTCTTTGTATTAGAGATAATAAAAAGTACCACCATTACATGACAGGTTTGTCATAGGTTTATTAATTGTTTGCACAAAAAGCTAAGACTATCTGCAGAATAGAAACATTTCATCAATTATTTCTGTGAAAATTCCACTATACTATTTTCTAGTTGTAGCTACAGTTTTGTACCAAAGAATCAGAAAATGTAAAAGGAAGAATTTTGGTGCATACAATAGAGTAGGTAAGGTTTGATTTTATATCACATCTTCCGCTATCTAAATAGGATGCCTGACCTAATTACAAGCACAGAGGTTTAACCACAAATAATAAGCATCTTCCTAAAACACACACTCCCCCCTGTTCCTGCAAGTCACTGTACAACTGACTGTTTATCTGGACTTATCTGGACTTTTGACACAATTTCCCAGATAATTTTCTTGGGAAAACTGTCTGCTCATGGGTTGGACAGGCATGCTCTTTGCTGAAAAAAATAGGCTGGGTGGCCAGGCTCAAAGAGTTGTGGTAAATGGAGCTCAATTCAGTTGGTGGCTGGTGACAAGTGGTGTTCCCCAGAGCTCAGTACTGGGGCTACTTCTATTTAATATCTTTATCAGTGATCTGAACTAGGGGTCAAGATCATTGTCAGAAAGTTAGCAGATGACACCAAGTTTGGCAGGAGTGTCAAACTGCTTGAGAGTAGAAAGACTCTACAGAGGGATCTGGACTGGCTGGATTAATGGGCAGTGGGATTAGGTTCAATAAGGTCAAGTGCTGGGTCCTGCACTTGGGTCACAACAGCCCAATGCAATGCTACAGGCTTGGGGAGGAGTGTCTGGAAAGCTGTCTGGTTGAAAAGGACCTGAAGGTGTTGGACAACAGCCACCTGGACATGATCAAGAAATGTGTCCAGGAGGCCAAGAAGGCCAACAGCATCCTGGCTTGTATCAGGAATAGTGTGGTCAGCGGGATTATGACAGTGATTGTCCCCCTGTATTTGGTACTGGTGAGGCCACACCTGAAATAATGTGTTCAGCTTTGGACCCCTCACTACAAGAAAGACATTGAGTTGTTGGAGCTTGTACAAAGGGCAATGAAGCTGGTAAAGGTTCTAGAGCACAAGTCTTATGAAGAGCAGCTATGGGAACTGGGGTTGTTTAGCATGGAAAAAAAGGAGGCTTGGGGGAGATCTTATCACTCTCTGCAACTACCTGAAAGGAGGCTGTAGAGACAGTTTGTTCTCCCATGTAGCAAGCAAGAGGATAAGAGGAAAAGGCCTCGAGTTGCACCAGAGGAGGTTTAGACTGGATATTAGGAAGAATTTCTTCATCAAAAGAGTTGTAAATTACTAGAACAGGCTGCCCAGATAAGTGGTGGAGTCACCACCCCTAGAGGTAGAGGTGGCACATAGTGACATGGTATAGTGGTGACCTAGCAGTGCCAGGTTAATTGTTGGACCTGATGATTTTGAAGGTCTTTTCCAACCAGAATGGTTCTATGATTCTATGAAAAGACCCTCCTGCACTGTGGGAACCTGGCAATGCTCCACATTGCATGAAATTTCTAAATGAGATCTCTCTTTTAAAAGCTGTGCCACTGGCAAATTAGAAATTCATGTTGAAAGTCAAGGAAAAAATGTAATATAAATTGACATCCATCTCCACCATGACTGTTGTTCATTAATTTGCATAATTTGTTTATTGTTTGGTGTATACTTGTTTTTTAGAATATCTATTCAAGCCAAACTCTTGAGGCATAAACAATAACAGTCTAATATCTCCAAGGACATAATTCATACTCTTACAGTCTCACGGTGAAAAGCAGTATAAAAGCAACTTACTTAGATGTGCACTGGAGGTCCCAGGACAGAGGTAGGCTACACACAAGCCTAGGTAACTGACAACTGCCCAATTAACATATATTTCCTTTATTAATAGTATATATATATTAAAAAATTAAGCTACTGCCAGCAAAATCAAACCAAGATGAATAAATACATCAGTATTACTGACAACAGGTCAGAGAAATACAAGTTTATAAATCCAATGAATTTATGCATTTGAGGTATGATTCTTAGAACTGTTTTCTACAATCCAGAAAATCAACAAAGCACATCTTTAATTGAAAGGAATATCATAGTCTTGTTCTGTTACCATGAAAATCAGGGGGACAACTCCCGGTGTTTAACCACAAGCCTTTAGAGTTCTCTAGAGTCAGACTCAGAGTGCTTAGCACTTGGCAAGAGAGGCCCTTGATTACTGTATTTCTTTTCTCTCCAAAAAATGACACAAGGAAAAATCAATATATATTTATAAGGCCAAGGTATTCTTGTTGCTAATGCAATAAGTAAAAGTAAAAGAAAAAAACACTTTAGATTACATCATATAGCAGTCATGTTATTTCACAGCAGCAAAAATGTGGTCACTTGAGACCCATTTTTTTATTGGGCTCTTCATTCTGTCATCGAATAAGATATTTTCTGCTTCACAGCTGTCTCTCAATCAATCAGAAAGTATTTTGTATTTCCATCCCCTTAGAATCTTAAATTTTGATACTAACAGACACTTTATCATTTTCATGTGTTATTCATCTATTAATCCCAAGATGCAGACATTTGGAGGGAGCTGGATACTGACTTCAAAATAAAATCACTGCAAATTGTATTTCATTTTTCAATTATGGCAAAGAAAATATACTCTGCAAGTTAGCTGAAAGTTGGCCATATGGTAGGAACTCACTATGTTCAGATACTGTAAATATAGAACATATGAACTTAGATGTAGATGACATTATACTGTGATTCCTTTCAGTCTTCTGAGAACAGTATACACAACTCCACTTCTGACTTACTATTTTTATATCCAGTGACAACAGGTATGACTGAATTATATATTTTTTATGTACGGCCTGCATTATTGCTTACAATACAAAAAATGAAGAATTCACTTGATGTTTCAGGTAATGTCTAATTGCTGTTATTTTTTAAATTGTGTCTATCAAAGGAGAGGCCTGTGACACTGACAAGCAATTTTTGTCACGGATGATAGGGAGTGATGAAAAAGAAGTTAACAAACCAAGTGTCTTGTGGTGTTGTTCTTTTGGCTCTAAATATTCAATAGCTGGCTACACTATGAACCCAGGTACGTGAACATAGAAACTGATTTTCAAAGGCAGTGAATGCTTTAAGGGCTAGGGTATATGAAATTAATTCTTAATATCACAAAATGAACAAAAGACATTTTCTCAAGTGCAGTAATAAGTGTTAAATAATGAATATGTTTGCAAGACTCCAAACAGAGTCACAGCTAATGATCAGTATTGTAAGACCCAAGTCCTGTCTGAAATGTTTGCAGGACTGAGTTCACTGTGTGTGCGCCTTCCACTTTACATACATGCTACACAATATTTGTCAGGAATTAGTGTAAATTTGAGATAGACCTTGTAACTATGATGAACTATTAATAGCAGAATACTTTTGTAAAACAATGCTATGAGGAAAAGAGTATATTTGTTACTGCAGCATGATGATTTGTGTAATTATATTTAGGGCAACTGAGCTCCGTGAAGGCTCATAAGATTCCCGATCCTGTAAAAGACCAGGTGATGAATACAGATAATTTCTGGCCTGCTTAAATGTCTTCATCTCTCAGGGAATGAAAAAGTATAGTTATACGTATCCAGCTTTATTGTGAGGTTGAGCTGGGATTCCTATACAAGGAGCTAGCAACACAAAACTATTACTAATACTGCAGGTGCAGAGCTAATTTTAAGCATGCTTCAGAAATGTCAGCATAAGAGAAAAACATAGTTCATGTTGCTCTTTTCTCCCTTCTTGGGTCACACGGTGGGGGGGGAAAGAGAGAAAAAAATGGACGTGATGGTTTTTCTGGAGCTAACAGAAATAAAGTATTGATCAAGGACTTTTAGTCCTTTCCTGACAACAGCTCAGACACCACTGTTTTATAATAAAATGTCTATGCAGGTGCTGTTTCCCCTCACAGTATATTCCCTCTAGATGTACATCCTCATGTGCCAAGGTCTGAGAGCTGGTTTTGGATTCATATCTAACATTTCTCCTCTAAAAGTTAAACTCATATCTGGACATTCTGCCTTCAAAGAACATCTATTTTTCACTGCTATTGTCTCATCCTGGCATGACTGGACTTCTGTGAGAAGAAACAGATTCTGTAGGCAAAGCTATACAAGAAAGATGGAAAAAGCCCTTCCTATTGCCTAAGCGACAGTCACCTACACTTTAAGGATTTTCAATCTCATGCCTTTACACTCACAGTACAATCTTCAAAGGTGTTTCATAACAGTTATTTTCAGATATTATATCCAGTGGAAGTCATAAATGGCATAATTACTCATTAAAAGTTTGTCTTCTTGTTTTCAGAGGTGCCTTACACACTGTAGTGCTCAAGAAACAGTAATACAAGCATAATATAGTATGAAAGTCAAACCTTACACTTAGTCATCCATTACTGATTTTCATATACTTATGCACAAAGCTGTATCTGATTTAAAACATTGCTTAGCATTGAAATGTTCTAATCTCTTCTATTCAATTTGAGAAAAAAAAAAAAGAAAAAACAAAAAAAACCCAACCCACAACATTTCTTCTAGCAGTGATTTACTTATTTTCTCCTTCAGATCCACAGCATGACATGATGTTAGAAACCCCACATATTACAATATTATTACTACAGCTATATTATAACAAGTTAACATTCACAGAAAAACCCACAGTTGACTACCTTAGCTGTTGAAGTGAGGCACTGAAGGAGGGCTTCATGAAGCAGCATGCAGTATCAGCCTAAGCACCTTGGTGCTCAGTTATCATCTCTCACAAAAGACCAGAAACCACCTGCGAGGACTATTCTGCAGCTACCCTTATAGCAGAAAACATCTTAGAGTCAGGTGTTTACACAACTTGGGACAGGCTTGTGCCAACTGCAACAAGCTTCGTCAGCTATACAATTCCTAGCTGTCCAAATTATGTTGTTATCCTTTAAGTCCCTGTACTTAGCTCAGCTCTGTTGTAGAGAGGAACTGTGACATGAGAAACACCCAAAACACACAAAAGGTCCTTCTTAGATAAAGTTTGTGGATGTGTACATGCTCAGGTAAGTCCCAATAATACCTTTGAAAGAGCATTACAATACAGCCTGTTGTCTTGATAGTCCATGTACCTATCAGTCCTTAAGTAATTATTGACACCATAGAGTGCAGCAGCTCTGAAGAAAAATTACCATCACGTAAGTTACTTCTGCTAGAAAAAGACTTAGCATTTGGAATATTTTCATCATCACTTTCCAGCTCATTAACCTTTCTGTATCAGAAAAAATACTGATATCCTGCCAGGATGAACTCATGAATCATTTAATTTGTTCCAAGTCTGCCCAAATAAGATCATGAGAAAAACTGAATAGAGAATCTCAGATGTTTATTTTTAACTGACTATCTTTGGCATAAATATAATAATGATTTTTCTTTAATTTAGTGGTAATTATAACTTAAATGAAAAAAAATGCCTTACAAATTCAGGTAAAACCTTTACAGAGATACTAAAGGACTTCTAACTTCTTGATGAAAAAGCAACTCCCCAGAAACAAGTAGGAAAGGGTAAAAAATGGCAAATATATCTAAATGAAAGCATAAGGCATTTTACATTAGCAGAAGATTCACTCTGGAATTTAGGAAGGACACCACCCTCTATTATGTCTGAAAAATGTTCCTTCATACATTTGAGCTACCATTCATGAGTAGGATGCAGGTGTCTAAAACAGAAAGCTCACCAATAGTGTAATACTTTCAACGTCATGTTTGGCTTGTGACAGAGGTAGCAGTGCTGTCATTTGAATTATTGCTACTACTCTTTGTACTATAAATCTGTTCACTGACACTCATCAGCTAATTTTAAACAGCCGCTATGTAATTTGTCTTGCCATAACTCACCAGGGATTTGTCCTGAGCAATATAGGGGAAAACACACATGAACAGTGCTCTCAGTTCAGGTGGTTACAACCTGGAGCAGGTGTGCAAGCTTCAAACACATGCTCCTGGCTATGACAAAGATTATTCACTCTGACTTGTGGCTGGGAGCCAAAACACTCAAGAAAACAAGCAAAGATGAGGTGAAGGTCAGAGGGGTGAGAAAATGTTTCAGATTTTAACTGAGGAATCACTGTTAAAGTCTGGAATGAAATGGTATGGAAACTTCTGTTTACAGGGAGGATGTACTCTTCAAGAAGCTTTAGGAACTGTGGTAGCTAAATCTTCCTCATTTCATTTAAATACAAAGGTAAAGTACCTGGCTGTTAAAAGTGTTCCCTCTTAAGCAGCTGGTGCATGCTCAGCAGCTAGGCTTTTAAGGAACAAAATATTTTCAAAAACTTGCAGTGATAAGGGGTTAAGCTCTTGCTGTGTGTGTCTAAGCCCATGTTGTTTGTAGCAGACAATGTCCATTCAGTCAATTTAGGCTCAGCAGTAGATAGTGTCCTGCCTCGATTCTAATGACTCTATTTCACAGAAAAGCACTTCTACCTGATGTCTTTTAAAAAAGTAGTAAGTCCCTACTTTTTTTTTTTTTTTTTTCACAGCTCAGTCTAGTTCACATTCTCTAAGAACATCTGCAGAGTCAAGCTCTGGAAGTAGGACAGACAGATGTTCCTAAGGTGTTCCTAAGCACGGGCCAAAGCAGATCTTCTAAGCACCTGAGAAACTAAGGGCCAAAAGCTTTCAGAAGTAAGTAATAGTATAGAAGAGAATTTCAGAACTGAAACTTTTGGTCAAAATCTCAGGATATAAGCCTCTTTTTCAAGCCTCAGCATTTAAACCATTTATTAGAGAATCACTGGTCACTTTAACCTCACACTTGCTTCCACTAAACAATACCCAGTGGTGGCTGGAATGGACAAGGGGTGACACCCACATGCCACCCGTCATATCAAATGAGATAACATGAAAAAAATCCATCCCTCACTTCATCTACATTGCTGCATAAACATTATTTAGCTGCAGAGAAATTGTAGAGTATGCTTCTTGCATACAGGTTTTGATTTTACAGCATTGACACCACATTGTCAAGTCTCAAGAAAAAAAAAAAAAACAAACAAAAAACCAGAAACAAAAACAAAACACAGTATAAAACAAGGAAAATAAACAAGGCAATCTCTTTTTGCTGTAAATAGTGTCAGGATTTGATTACTTGAAAGCTAAAGAAAAGATACTCCAATATTTACAAACCAAATATGTTTACATGGTATTTTAGAAAACATGTCCAGACTTCATTTTGCAGATCATCTATTAAGAAGCATTTAATTTTAAGTCCATAAACAAATTCACTGAGTTTCAGAAAGTGTAAAATACTCAGAATATTATTGTTTCTTTCTCAGAAGACTTTTATTCTGCATTTATAGCAAGAAGTGACAGAGGAGTTGGACAGAAGTGACTAGAAAATACTCTGAATGAGATTTAATTTTATGGGGATTTAAGTTCTTAATTCCCATGGGTTTCTAAGAAAACTATTTATTCAATAAATGCATTCAGTAAGCTAAGAGCTCCTCATTAATGTATTTTAAGACCATGGACTATTAGGTCATCTAGTCTGTTCACTTGTATTATACCAGTTATAAAACTTCATCCAGTAACTCCTCCAGAAAGCTCAGCAGTTTGTGCTTTGCAAATAAATATCTTCAGGGAAAAGAAGAATCCTTTGTGGAGCTGGTGACATCCATAGACAGAAGACCTACAGCTTCACTTGTCCACTTATTACTCATTCCCATGGCTAAATTATGTCCTTGATTTCTCAGCTGAAATTATGCAGCATCAACATTCAGTCTTCAGCTCTTTTTAGGCCTTTTTCTACAACTTCTTTAACAAATTTTAGACCCTAAGCTCTGTCTCAGAGATAGTATGTGCTACCTATTTTTAAATTACCTATTGCCAGATCATTTCTTGAATGCAACTGTTGATGTATTTAAAATAAAAAAATGTTTCATGCATGGACATTTCAACCAACAGGTTCTTCACAATGTATTCAGAAAAGACAGTAATTCTCGTTTACATATTTCACACCAGTCTGCTTATCCTCTCTGAATAAGCAAGTTTTGAACATGCAAGAGGCACTGAAGATGCCTGTGCAAACATTTCTGGAATGACTCCTAGCAAGTGGCTATTCACAAATGTAGTCAAAACACTTGATGAACATTCTTGCCAATAAAATGTTCTTAGCTGAGTTGAAAAAAAAAAAAATTTAAAAAAAGCACAGACAGAGAAGCACTATGGACACTCTCAAAGTAATATGTGGTATTTGTGTGCATATATTTCACAGATTGTTTAAACAGTCTACTATTTGCTTAATTTTTCCTGACATTGACACAGCTGTAGATTTGCCATCACCATGAGAAAGTTTGTAGACACACTGTCCAAAGAGCTAATCTGGACTTGAGATACTGGTACCACTACCATGACTTGAAATCAAGTATTCTGTGACAGTCTTGTCACTTACTACCAGGAGCATCCCTCACTTAATCAGCAACAATTTATACTGTCAAGCAGAAGCAGCAGGGTATTCAGCATATCTGCTTACTTGGGGGGAATGTCACTAATGGTTTTGTTGAGTCTTTCCCCTATGCAGTAGTATATTGATATCTTCTCTTTTTTATTCATGTACAGGACACGTTACTAGAGTTACTATATCTAAAACCATTAAGCAGACTAAGAAAATTGCAAAAACACACTCTAAGTATCTCATAATTTCAAAATAGCACAATTCTCAGTTTCAGAGAGAGCTTAAACCATGTGTAAAAGCATTTTTAGAAACAAAATTTTAACATGTGACAATAAAGTATACACTTCTCCTGCAGAATTTGCATGCCAAGCTGCAAACTATGTGTACATTAGACGATGTGTTGTATGCATGTTTTCCTTTATTAAGTTACATTTTTTTAAAAAGATCTTTTCTTCCATTCACTAAGAACCATCAGAGTTTTAAGTGCTATGGAAAATAAGGTGCACAATGGAAGAATTTCAGACACAGGCTTCTCTAGTTACTTTCTCTAGTGATCTTTTTAATTTTTTTGATGCTTCCCATCCTTAGCTGCCACCTGGCACTCTTCTGTTAGCACTGGAAAAGCAGGCAAAGCTTGCCAATAACTTTGTTTGAGTGACAGGCTGTGAAAATTTAAACACTACACAAAAACATCCTTTTTCTCTGGAAAAACAGAA
This sequence comes from Megaceryle torquata, assembly GCA_024611175.1. Classification (NCBI taxonomy): domain Eukaryota; kingdom Metazoa; phylum Chordata; class Aves; order Coraciiformes; family Cerylidae; genus Megaceryle; species Megaceryle torquata. The sequence continues at coordinate 158 of JANIJG010013919.1, read as the reverse complement.
TTTGACATCTCTATATTTCTTGGGGTTCTGATGCAAACTCTGCTTCATGGAACATAAGGCCATAGGCAGTGATTTAGTCCAGCAGATCTAAAAGGGTTTTATTCATACTTTCATAAACATAAGTCTTCCTTCCTTCCTTCCTTCCTCCCTCCCTCCCT
>JANIJG010013918.1:26909-56807 GCA_024611175.1 Megaceryle torquata | reverse complement strand
AGGGAATTATTTTTCACAGAAAGAGTAGTTGGACACTAGAATAGGCTGCCCAGGGAGGTGGTTGAGTCACCATCCCTAGATGTGTTTAAGGATCGTTTGGATGTGGTGTTGGGGGAATGTGGTGTAGGGGAGAACTTTGTAGAGTAGGGCTGATGGTTGGACTCAGTGATCCCAAGGGTCTTTTCCAACCTGAATGATTCTGTGATTCTGTAAAAAACATTTTGTGTATTAATTTCCATCACAATGTGCTGGTCACTTGAGAGTACCAGCATTCATCTCACATTATAGTATTTGCTTCTTACATTAGTAAGCACCAAATGGGCACTTTGTGGAGTTAAGGCATTTTATCTAGTCAGTGCAGGCTAATAGTCATACACAATATTCTAAAGCTTGTTGATACTGCCCCACTTTACATCCTCACCTTACAATAAATACTATAACAGCTGTTAACTTGGGAATTTGTCTTAATTTTAATTAAGACATGGCTGCTTTGACTAAAACAAGAGGTAGGAAGAAGCAGGTGAATTTTCTAACATACAGATGTGATTTATGAAATTTTGCTTTACATTCATTTTTTGATGACTCGGGATGCAATTTGAAGCCAGTATGGGAAGATGTATGATCTTTTTCTGTTTTTTTAGTACATGAGTGATGAGAACACTTGGCTAAATTCAGTTTTATGTTCAGGTTTATAAATAGCTACTTGAGGCAGAAAAGCTATAACTGAATAGTCTCAGTGGGAAAAAAGAAAACATATTCAGCTTTATTTCCATTTATGTGAAACTCAGATATACAGCTTCAATAAAAATATCTCTTTCCTCTTCTCCTAGTTCAGAGAAGATTACAAGTGACTGAAGCCTTTGTCCATTTTTGAGCTAAGCTAAACATTATATTAACAAATATAATTGGGCAAAATTTATTTCAAAGAGGACTTCTGCTACAAGGCAAAGCCTAAAGCAGGTCACTTGTAACTTGTCACCTCAAAATTTCAAATAACAGAACTCCCCCAATACATTTTAGAGGAAAGGAGGGATATCAGGTAGCTGTACTGTACCTGAATTGTGGTTAAAAACTAAACTAAGACAGTATCTAGCACTACAATACACATGAAGCTCTGTCAAAGCTGACACACAGATAAAAATCAGTCTCAATTCAAAGAAATTTTTTTTTGAGTTTTCCTAACTTCCTCTTTCCTTTGAAAAAACAGTTCTATCCCTACCCCAGTCTTATTGAGAAAAAAATGTCTTTACATTTTTTTGAGAAATGTTTTGTGTGAGTTAAGCACAATATATTTCTTCAGAAAGAGAATATTGAGTAAAGACTAGACTTGGAGAGCAGGTGCAGGATTGAATTGGAAGTGACTCTGTCTTTGAGACACTGTGTGAATTAAGAGAAATTTTTTTTTTGCCTTATGAGGCTAACAAGCGTTTTTAAAGAAGAAATTTAAGAGGGATATTTTTATCAGATCTTCCAGTCTCCTCTTTAATTGTGGCTAACTCTACAATGCCTCATTACTCCATGCATTCTGTTGCTCTTCTGTAGGTTTCTCTGATCTCCAAACATTGTTCCCCTATTCATCTATAACTAGTTTGGTTTTTCACTAGGGATGGCTGTATTGTATGTTCTGGGCATTGCAGAAAGGCTTTGCAACCTTCTCAAACCTGTTTGCCAGCAAGCTCACTGAGCAAGCCAAGTAATCTGAGCCTTGGGAATGGCAAACCAGTAAAATTCTAGGTACAGTCAGTGAGAAGCCAACATGAATAATGCAATGCTTTTAAGTGGGGAAAGCGCTCTGTGCCTGTGTGCTTGCGTGGTATGATAAACCTGCAGCACCCCTATCTCAAATGTGCACATTGACTGTGCAGGATGAATAGAAAAGGATTGCAGATTAGCGAGGATGCTAATAGCTTAGAGAATTCAAATGATTTTATTTAACAAATAAACATGGAACAGGATATTTAGAAAACGCTTCTACCTGATTCCTCCTCCCATTTCCATACCTAGAATCATTAAACCTGTTGAATATACAGTAATGTAGAGCTGTGGCCTTTATGGAGGAAAACCTGGAGGCCAAGCGACAAGGAATTATCCTGTAGAAAGCTTACTTTTCCCTTGTCATTCCTATCAGTGTCTGCACACACTAGCTCAACGTTGTCAGGCTGCAACTGGAAAGTTGTAGTTGGTCGGGCCCATTACTGCCCTGGGATCTGACATTTCACCTGCACTTGGGCACAGACATTTGCAGGCTACGTCCTCCTGCGCTCTGAACTGCCGAGCCAGTGCAAACACTTCCCATGAAGAGTTTATGATTAATTTAGGTCTTATATTATGTTTGTATACACATTCCAGTTCTTCCAAACAGTCCTGATGGTAAATTTGCACACCTCCCCACGATATTCATAGAAAGGGAATACACAAACAGTACTAAAACAAATAGAGCTGGTCTGGTTACAATTCTGAAATGTGCCCATGTTTAAAAATTCAAGATAAAAGCACGTGACTGGAGAAGGTTAAATATTCCAGGAAATACTATATGTAATTTAAATGAAAGTATGTAATAATTTCACATCACTTTCCCACACATTAATCTGTTTGGGTATGGATTGTCCTCCCTCAGAGTGCCTGTGCAGAGCTCACAGCATTTCCTGGTCATGGAGTTACTGCACTGACTTATGTCAAAAGAAAAGAAACTGCATTTCCAGTCCTTGAGTTTCATCCGGAGCTGGACTTAATGTTCCAAGGATGGAACATGCCCTTTAGCTCGACTCCAGGAAAGATTAATCCCGTGACTCAAGTATGTGCATAGTTGGTAATTTGCAGTCTATGACTTTTGCAAGCTGGGATCACTGGTTAGGACTTAAAGGTGTTAGGATCTTCTGAGAGAGTAGAACTCATTGTGCCAGACATAACTCATCTTTCTTATGTGTTTTTCTTTATAATAATTTAGTTTAGATTTGAATTTGATTTAGATTGTCTTATACAGTCAGCTCTGATTCTTCCCTTTCCCTTCAATTCAGCATATAACTTTTAATGAGTGCAGTTGCAGTTAAATCTGTCCTTTCTTCAGCTTGGTCTTAGTTTGCGTTTACCTTCTAAATGTAAGAATCTGTGTAGTAAACACTTTTTAATCTTTACCTTGGGTTTTTTGTTTTCATGGGGGTTTTAGTTTTTTAAAACCTTACAATTAAAAAAAACAAAAAAATTAGCTTTTTTTTTTTTTTTTTTTTTTTTTTTTTTTTAATAGCATCAATTGTGAGGAAAGAATGCATACAGAGAGCAGTAAAGGGATGTAACTTGCTTGGATTTAGCTGCCAAAGCTCTCTGTCACATTCTCTGCTGTTCTAATGTTTATATGTCCAAAGTGTAATGTCTCAATTAAGCCTGAAATTTAAATTAACTGAAATGTTCAGAAATAAAGGTTTAGAGGGTTGCTTTTTTTGGCTTAATAAGATTTATAGCAGCATGTACCATCAGCATTGCTTTTCTTTTGATACAAAATAAGATTATTAAATAAGGTTATTAATAATCAAGTTTAGCACATATAATCTGCACTACCTCAAAAAAGTCAAGACATAGCATCTTTTCTGGTTGTAAATATTCAGTGGCCTAGTTTGCCAGCATGTGTTCTTTGTAAGTGCACTGTAATGTAATGAAAAAACACTATCTTAAATGCTCACACTTTTCATGTGCTGCAGGATCGAGAAACAAATAAGCAGGTTTCGAGGATGGTTACCTAGAAAGCCAATGAAACTGGACAAGGAGACACTGCCAGATCTGGAGGAGAATGACTGCTATACTGCTCCATTCAGCCAACAAAGGATCCATCAGTGAGTGGTTTATTAGATCTTAATTGCAAGATTAAAACTTACTTTTCTGGATTCACCTTGGAAAAAATCAATTTCTTCATGTCTTAAAGACTAGTGCCTTCAAATAAGTCTTTGTCACATGAAAGGAGAGATAGGGAGTCCTGAGAGAGCATAAAGTCTGTCTACATCTCTAATAATTAAAAGTCCATCTCAAAGCTAAAGGAAATGAATTGAAAATTTCCATTTAATTCACTGAAATTTCAATTACATCCCTAAAGTAGTCAAATGGCTAATTCTCTCTGAAATAACAATTGTAGTTTTTGTTTTCACGGATTGGATTAATTAGCTGCAATAGGAATTAATAAAATAGACCACTTCTGCCATAAGTAGCATCTTTCCTGATACAACAGGTAAAACCATTCAAGGAAATTTCAGTAGAAGTCTGCTCTTAGCACCAGTCATCAGCCAGGATTGTCACCACTAAACATCTGCGCCCAAAACAGATGTAATTTTCAGACTACAGTCTTCTGATACTTGAACAAAAAGATGGATCAGTTATTTTGCCCCGCAAGAGGAAGAGTAGGTGCAAGTTAGTTCAAGAATAGACCAGTGATAAAGAAAGATGAAGAAATTGGGTTGTCTGGGTCGATATTTTCATTGGCAGTAATTGTAACTATTCGTTTCCCTTAAAGTTACAGCATACAAGAAAGATTTGTGTGTGTGTGTGTGTGACTGAAAGGACAACTGACTTACATGAACCAGAATGGTTTTTTTTTCATTCTTCTTCCTTGCCCATATTTATGTTGGTAAACTGTCAGAGGGGGAGTTCATTAAATACTGTCTTAGTTTCATTAACATTCCCGATGTTGTTTGGCACTTCTTCTACATCACTGCAAACTTTGAAGCTCTACTTCCTTGATGCCTGACATTTTTTTTCTTGCTTTTTGTGTAGTCTTCCTTTCTTTTTATGTAGGGACTGATAAAATGCTGGCTGAGCAGCCATCCTTCTCTTAAAAGGTGCTGGCTCTGACAGGATTCTTGTGTTTCCGTCATGCTCCAGCCTGTTGGCTGTGTCTGTCTTATTTGCTTCACTAGAATATTGGAATATAATGACTTGTTCAATATACATTTAGTGAGTTGCATTCAGGTGTTTTAATTGTTCCAAAGTTTTTAGGGTATGTTGGTAAGCAGAGCATTTCAGCAAAATCTCTTGTATATACTTTGCTCTTTGATTGTGTAGTGTGGGTATCAAATAATTGGAAATGTCCAGTTAAAAAGAATTACTTTATTAGTATCAATTAGCAGTCAAGAAGTGTATTATGATGGGGTTCTCTATTACAAATCACTGATTACTTTGTGCAAATTGCTGCTTCTTCCAAGAGATACACAAACATTGTGTTAAAAAACCTACATATAATGAGCCAATAGTAAAGATGCTTGTCTATCCCCAAACATGGAAGAAGTATGAGTAGAAATATTTTGGGTTTTTTCATTTATGTTTATTCTAAATATATTAACTGATGTAGCAATTACTGCAACTGGCACCTTCATTTGTCTGAGTTGTTTGTGCCAGTTGAGGGTTTGATCGCTAAGAAAAATATTTTTCTTTCACCTCTACCCACTGCTAAGTGTAGTAATTTTCACAAGGGCAGCATTGCCTACTAGGTACAGTAAAACAAATGCCCCGAAGTTGATAAAATTCTTCCTCCATGTTCAATTAAAACTTCAGTTTTCAATTGTCATTTTGTATTACATAAGCTTTTACTTGCTTTTTAACAAATAAAAATGTTACTAATTTAGTAAAAAATTATTTAAAAAAAAAAAAAGGCAAAAAACCAAACCAAAACAAACTATCAACACTTTAATTTACATATGTAAACCAGTGTTGTGGTTCAACCATAGCTGGCAATTAAACATCGTGCAGCTGATTGCTTATTTCCCACCCCTTGCTCCACAGTGAGATAGGGGAGAGAACTGGAAAATTAAAACTCACAGGTTGAGAGAAATATGGTTTATTAGGACAGAAAAGGAAGGCAAACTAATAGCAACAGTAATAATAAAACATACATAACAAGTGATGTACAATACAGTTACTTACCCCCTGCTGACCAATGTTCAGCCAATTGTCAAGCTTCAGGGTCCCCGCAGCCAACTCCCTCCAGTTTATATACTGGGCATGATGTAATATGACATGGAGCACCTCCGTGGCTCATTTGGGTTAGCTGTCCTTGCTGTGTCCCCTCCCAGCTGCTTCTGGATATTCAGCCTCTGCTGGCAGGGTGGTGTGAGAAGATGAAAAGTCCTTGACTTAGCATAAACACTGCTAAGCAACAACTAAAACATCAGTGTGTTTTCAACATTATTCTCATCCTAAATCCAAAACATAACACTATACCAGCTACTAGGAAGAAAATTATGATATTCCAGCCAAAATCAGGACACCTAGAGACCTATAATACTGTTTTATTAATGTGAAGAAATGCGGCAGAAATGAAGAATTGCTATATACAATAATGTTATGGTGATTCAGTTTGCAGTTTGTCAGTAGTAGGAATAGTCCATACATTTTCATGATTGGCATAGTTAAGGTTTTGCTAGAGTGTTCTTACCATACCATATTGCCATTACAATACACTTACAATGGAGGCCATGTAATTGTCATGGGAGTTCCTTGTGGAGTTCACAGTCTTCAAAAAGTACATCATCCTGTATGCTAGAATAACAGTGACGGTCTCTATCCCACTCTTGGGCTTTTACATGTAACCCTGCATCCCCTTCCATCATATGGTTGTACCAAAGCTGATTCAGCCAGAACATGGAACAGGAGAGGGAAGGTCCCAGTACTGCATCCGTGCTCAACTGGCTGACACTGGTGTTGTTTAAGACTTTTCATCCAACATAGGGCCATGTTTTGAGGAAGGAACATGTTAGTAACATGTCAGGTTCTTGAAGTCCTCAGATAATGGAGAATAAATGCAAGGCTTTCAGACCTTGTGCATGTTATTAAGGTGGTAGATGAAAAATGTCACTAGTGTCTGCTTTTAAGCAGATATTATGTACAGATTTTGAATTTCAACTTTATAGTAAAAGAATAACATTTTATTGCAAATCTGGAATTGTAAGCGAGACGAAGAGATGAGTAGGAAGTACATTAAATTGTTTTTTAAGAAATATCCACAGGAGCCTAAAACATATAATCAGTCTTTTAATTACACTAACAAGGATTTTTCTGGTTATTGTACTAGTGTTTCTGGAGAGCAAAATATGTACTTTTTCCAGTTGAACATATCTAGCATTTCTGTGTTGTCATAAATCAGTGTTTATCCAAGACACGCCAAACAATTGCTTAATGGCCAATCACTCACAAATACAACCATCTTGGAAGTATAAACATCCACACACTGATTTTTCATATACGATCTCCATGTCCTCACTGTAATTTTTGCCACATACCAGTTGGAGGTTACAGAATTCTTCCTTCTTTACTGGTGTTATGTGGTTTTGATATTCTAAAATATTATTCCTTAAATGTCCATTTGAGCTTGTCCATGTTCAGTGTTTGTCCAAATACTGCAGTATTGCAATCTTGGTCTGGAATTCCTTATTTCTGCTTTTCCTTATAGCCTCAGATCTTCTTCACCTCAATAAAGAACAGGCAGTTTATCTTCTCTGATTTAGCCAGTTTTCGCTTTCAGGCCTCTAGTCTGATACAGATGATATTAGTGACATGGCTTGAGTGTAGCGTTCATTTCTGACAGCTTTTTTTGAAAGCATGGAAAGGCAGATGACTGACAATACTTACAATGCAGAGTCTGGGAAAGAAAATATTAAGACCAAAACCAGCAAGACCTGATCAGACCTTTTTTTCATTAGGAATTAATATTTTTTGAAATATTGATGTATGATGAGCATGTGCAATTTTAGTAGATCATGTTGATCTTGCTTGCATTTTTTATTCCCAATCAGATGGAAAAGGCCAGATGTGGAGAAAGGCTAGCTTTCAGGAAAAAACCAAAACAACTACATTTGTTTTAAGAGGCACAGCTAAGCGTCTGTCCTCCCTCCAAAACAGGCAAAGAAGAAAATGCAAGAATCACATTCATAAGATGTGCCTATAACTTTTGCAGCATGGCTTCAAATTTTCTTTGAAAGGGATTATGGCATACCTTAGAGAGTATATCACAAAACTGTCAGTACAAGAGAAGACCAAAATGCATCGTTTTTTCTAATAAGAAATCTCTTTTTAGAGGAAAGAAGCTCTACCTGCCCAAAGCAAGCATTTTTGTTTTAATTGTATGGAATGCAAAATGGTCATTTTCAAGATAGACATCTGAGTAGTATCTCTCTTCTGCCGCCACACTTTGGGAAGGGCTTTATTTATGCCAAAACATTTCTTAAAAAAATTATCAGTTACAAGAAGGCACAGTTCACAATATTGGAAAAATGTTTTCCGTCAGGCATGATGATAATTAGTTATTTTTCTACTCCATCTTAGTTATTTTATGCAATGAGCTTCTAGTCAGTGGGGAATTGTAACAGTAGTAATTAACTGCAATTTCTTAGATAGCTGCATACTAGCAAGGAAAATGCTTTTAATTGCTATTTAGAGATTTCAAACTTTGTATCAAGAGCTACTTCCCTCCATATTTTTTTTCTTCTAAAGGGGATAAGCTCTCTAGTTAAATATTAATCTAATATGTAATTAAATAAACCACTTAAAATAAATATTTATAATTTCAGTGAAAATTACATTAAAAGTTTACACAATTAGCAAAACTAGGATAGTATCTGGATCAATTAAATAAAAATGGCCCTTCATACCAGAGGTTAATGTCATTGTTCTCATTTGTACTATGTCCCCTTGTGGTAAATGAGGATCTCATCCTGTATCTTTGTCAGATTTCTGAGATAGTGTCTTTCAGGGTGGCGTTACATTTAAGCTTTCTCTGATGTTCGTATTGGCTCTAATAGATCACATCCCTACCAAGATGAACTGTGTTGATGTCCCCCTGAGCTGCTTCACCCCAAGATCATGGATGGGTCAGGGAGCTGATACTATTGGAGACAAGGCACAGGACTTCATGAACACTTACTTGTTTTGAACCAGGATGTTCATTCTTGTGTTTAAATACATCTAGAGTTTAATAACTATACATTTGCTAATGGCTTTTTATAAGCAGCAAATCACAGTTGTGTAAAATTTCCTGCTCTTAAACAGATCATTGGAAAACTAAACTTGGAAACACCCTGTAATGTGTTTAGGTTTTTTTAATCATCTCTGATTCTGAAAGTTTTAATTGCCTGGCAAACTGAATGAAACAGGGCATCCCTGAAAACTACATAAAACTCATTCTATCTCAGCTGAATATTCCTGAGTGAACCAATTTAAATTAAGAAGTGATGTGAGTGACAGGGTGAAGTGAGAGGAAGGACAGAGGAAGGTGGAGAAGATATTCAGCAGTTTCACAATTCTCTATTTTACTTTAGTATTACTGAGGCTGTGAAGTGCCAAATCTGAAACAAACAAAGCCACTAATGGTTCTTCATCCTGAAGTGATCCTGATTTAGCCACATGATGTGAAAAATCCCTGATAACCATTAATAAACGTTTTCTTTTAGATAAACAAAAAAAGTCAACTGCAGCCTTAAAATGAAGGCAAAATGAAAACAGAAAGTGATAGTATTATACTGTTTTTCAAACAAATAAACAACAGGCATATGTGGTAATATTCTCACTGGAATACTTCAGGCTCAACTTGTCGCTGCTACTACAGTTGATGATTTTCTTTCTCTGGTGTTAAATGTGGTAAAAATCTGCTATTGCCTCAGCCAACAACAGCTAGATACCACCTGTGGTTTACCTGGCAGTGCAGAGGGTTGGGCATTTTTCCTGTGCTAAAGAATACGCTTCTCATATAGCAATTGCCACTCTGGACAAAGTCTGTGCATTTAATTTGTACTGCCTCCAGCAGTAGGCATTTCCTTGGAACATAAGTTTTGGTACCTTGAGTGTCAGACATCAAATGTTTCAGTGTCTGTAGATCCCGTGGAGGAACGATGCCCATCAATAATGTGCATGCACACATCCTCACTTGGTAACTTGTAACCAGACCATGGGTGTTCATCTTTCAGCTTGTGTATCTTACTGGTACAACAGAACAATTGCCTTTTCCTGCCTTTTGCTTCTCCAAAATAAATTGAAAAGTAAAGCCTTTTTTTTTTTTTTTTTTTTCAAATTACGGCTACACAAAGATTCAAGAGCTAAATTTACCCCCAAAGGGTTTGTACAAACTGCAAAATTAACAAAGAGAATGTATAAACAGGAACTCGTTGACAGTTTGCTCTTGGTTGAATTTGTGTTAATCTGAGGGCCTTCTTCAGATGACAGCTAGCTTTGCTGTGCTTTGTTATCTGTAGAAGAATAGTTTGAAATCTCCAGTTCAGTCTAATTAAGAAAGCTACAAATATCATTTCAAAGCAGTTAACCTTCACTGGCTCTTCAAGTCGCTTACAGCATGAATATAAGAGCAGTATTTCCACAACAACATTTTTAAAAGGGACTTTAATTAAGGATCAACTCTGGAACCTTTCCTGTCAGAAGTACTCCCATTATCTTCATTAGGATTTTCTTTTTGAGTAAGGATAGCTCACACAAATAAGACTGACAGGTCTAGGGTAATGATAATAACTGTTGTGGAACAAATCACTAGCTTTATTATCTACCTATACATTACCTTCACGGGTAATAAAAATAATAGTGCATGAATCCTTGCTTATTTTATATCTTACAAATGAGGTGGCAAAGTGATCAAAATATTCAGTGAACTGTCTCCTAAATAAAGCCTAAGCCTTTAGTGAGCTTGAAAACAAGCTGTGTTCCTCTTATGAATATCTAAATCCTTGTGCATATTGAGCAGTAGAAACAGAACAGCTGAGGAAACTGTTTCATCTGAAAACAGCAAGGCTTAAGAAGGTCTCCAGATAACCTCTGTCTTAGCAGTTTATAGCTCATTAACGTCTGATGAATGTTTATCTACACCTAGTTTGGAAAGGTCTTCAGCTCTGGCCCATGAGAACTGAAATTGAAGGGTGAGATTCTCCATGGACTGAGAAAGTCTTTCTCTGAATTCCTCAGTGGATGCTGTAGACCACGAAATAGCCTTGATGGATATTCTGTGAATATGGATTTACCACCCACATTAAGAAAGAAGTCAACCAGGGCCAGAAAAATATTGAAGGAAGAAATGCCAATAAATCATGGGAGAGAAGGGTTCTGGTAGAAAGGGATGTCCTACACTAAAGTGCATGATTTTCACCTGACAAGAGCAAGTCCTATGATTTTTGAGATAAATTGAAACCTCCCTGGCACTGTCCTAATTTATGTCAACTTCTAACTGGGATGTTGTAACACATAGACGCAACTACTTGAGATATTGTTAACCTTTCAATGCCTCTCACTCATGTCTCCCTGTTTTTGTTCCCTGTGCCAGAGTTTTCTCCTGCCTTGGTTATGGTGATGCCGCTCTTTATGGGGCTACTCTACAGACAATTTCACAGAAATTATGTGAATATTTGAGTTAAACAAAAGAAAAAAAACAAACCCTGCAATTTTCATATTCATTAAGTTTACAAACTTTCACAGTCTATCCTGAAGCACTACACATCTCAAGAAACTGTAGGAATTCTTTAGCAGTAGTCAGATGACAAGTTGAAACATTATTTCTAAACGCTTATATTGTTTGCATTTTTCCAGTAATTATGATTATATCCTAAAATGTATTGTTTTCCTTGAGTATGTATATTTGGATTAAGAAATCTATATAAAATATATTATGTCAACCTATCTAATCAATACAATATATTTTGTGGCTTTTTAATAAGAAAATAATTTCCTGGACTCATCACAATTCTATCTAAACTATTGAACCTGCATTCATACATAAGTCCATAAGTAGCTTCTGAAAGCTAATTTTCTTTTTTATTTTAGCTTCCAGGACCAAACATAGGAGTATATAATGTTTTCTGTTTCTAACATAGCATTTGATTTTCAGTAAGAGTGGTTTTTCCAAGTAGATTGTTTCTATCCGACTCTTAATGGTAAATCATAATAAAGAATCCTGAAATAGAAATCAAATATGAATTTTGACATCTGCTCTTAAAAGACTTATGCCTTTGTAAATTTTTGTGTAAGTATTCTGTAGTTTTCAGTGAATTATCTAAAAGTAATTCTTATCTTAATGAATGCTTAAATAGCTTTGATCTTTCTTCATGCTTCTCTATGTAATTCTTTGTTAGGGAATGAATACTGTTACTGACATCATCTCATCCAGTGAATTATCTCACTTAATCTGGTGTCCTTTAATCTTCCTTGCACTTGCTTGCATACTGTATATTTTAGTGTGTTATTGAAAGTAATGAAACTCAGTATTTGCTATAAACATGCTATTATATGATCCTGAGATGCCCATTGTTTGTATTTTTATATAGCTTCATCATACACAACAAAGATACTTTCTTCAATAATGCTACTAGAAGTAGAATTGTACACCATATCTTACAAAGAGTGAAATATGAAGAAGGAAAAAACAAAATTGGTAAGTGTTGAGCAATGTGCTTTAAACATGGGTGCTAAGTCCCACAAGAACAAAACAACAACAACAAAACAAACAAGCAAAAAAAGAGAATAAGGGAGAAATCTGCCTGGGCTTCTACATACTGTTTTGCTTCCTTTTTAATCACCTCTATTTTGAACTGTCTACATCTCACCTTCTGATGTTGTAGGGGCTTTGCCTGGAAGACCTGATAATTTCTCTGTAATATCAGGCTGCTTTCACAGGCACATATGTCACCACGTGGGACTTATCACCTCTGCAAGGAAAGAGACTGACTTAAGCAAGAAATATGTACAGACTAAGGACCCTGGAGAAACAGATAGACTCATACAGAAAAGTTTTTATTCCTTTATAAAAATATATTTGGAAGGATGGCAAGATTTGTGCTGCTATACATCTCAGTCTGTAGGGCTTCTCCCTGGATAACTGTCCATCTAAGGAAGATGTAAGGTTCTGTGTATCTGTAGCTTCTGTAAATCTAAAGAGAGTTTACCAGTGGTGTCCTCAGTGCAAAGGATGCTGTGCATTAACTGTGGGTTGACCTCTTGGTCAATGGGGTTCAAATGCCTTCAGGTTTTTAGTGCCAGTATTTTGTTTATTATTGCCCGATAGCTGTTCAGTCCTATTTTGGTGACTTTCCAAACAAAAAGTGCCCACATCTCAGCAATCGTCATTATTTCTCTCAAGGTTCTCATTAAAGAGGGGTAAGGCCCAGCTGAGTGGGGTCTATGATTACTTTTTTGTGCAAAATAGGAATCCTTTTTGTTCAGCTTCAAGTATATTTTCTGCTCTTATGCTACTGCAGCCTGTCTTCTTCCTATTCTGTCTGTTAAGCAGTTTTTGTAAGACATAAAAAGAATACATTTTACAACATTATTATCATATGAAAATTAAAAGCTTTGGTCACTTTACTGGCCTTCAGATCAAGAATGTAAAGATCATCCATAAAGTTTTCAGCTCTCAGGAAGTACACAGCCTTTCATCTTAATAGCTTTCTTAGATCATAATTCATGGGGCCACACTTCAGTACTGATGTGAGGTCCCTGATTTTGCTGAAGTTACACTAAAGATAGATTTGGCAAATGAATCTTTAAATCTCCAGCATAATAAATTACATTTTATGATTAATATTTGAACAAGTCTTTGCTTGTATTATATCTTAGTTCATTAAAATCTATAAATGATGATTTTTTTTCCACGTCTTTTACTGTCAATGGCCTTCAAACTTCTTAGCCAGTTTATTATGAAAATGTGTTTTGATTATTTCTTAGCAGTCTTTCTGCTCCTATTGATAAATAATTGGATTATTTTGATTCTTAGGTCTGAATCGATTGCTCAGTAATGGCTCCTATGAAGCTGCATTTCCTCTACATGAGGTATTTTTCTTTTTTTTTTTTTCTTTTTGAACAGACATATTCCACAAAATGAACTCTGAGTTGTTTTTTGCTGCTGTTGTTTATTAATGTCCAGATTTTTATTTTAGGGGAGTTACAGAAGTAAGAATTCAATAAGAACCCATGGAGCAGAAAACCACAGACACCTGCTGTATGAGTGCTGGGCTTCCTGGGGAGTGTGGTATAAATACCAACCACTGGATCTTGTGAGGTAGGACTTTCCTGCTTTTAATATGTCACAATATAGGTTCTTTGAGCATTAGGTTATCTCTCGTCTGACAAAACCATGAAAAGCTCAGTTAATCCATGTGGTTTTTTTTAAACTGATCCTGGAGTCATGGGGATCTATTTCATTCATGGTGCCTCTACATTCAAAGAAGTATCTGTAAGCGTAGCTGTCTGCAGTAGTTCTAGTGGTAGATATGTAGAAATCTTGCCTGTACCACCTCCCTTAAACTTCTCCCAGCTACATTGCCACAGTCTGAATTTGTATTCATCTTGCAAATAGCCTACAAAGAAGAAACTTTGAGAAAGCTGAGACATGACTCCAAATTCTTATAGTCCTTTTAAATAATGTTATCAAATAGACTTTCAGGCACTAATAGAGGATTATATATTTTTCTGTGCGTAAATAGAAAGCCAGAGCCTTTACTAATCATGTTGGCAGAACTATTATTGGTCATTAACAGGCTTTTTCCACGTAAAGAGAGGAATATGAAGCTGCAAGGGCTTATTAATAAAGTTTTAAGATGTACTGGAACCACTGAAGATATAGATACATTGGCCAGAGGGAAGGGTCATACAGAGCATGCAATTGGTAAAGGATATTAATTTCCCTTGTTATATATCCTGTAACTGATAGAAACATTTGTTTTTATTGATTCTCAAAATTGTTTTCAGATGAAAGATTCAGAGATGGTGGCCCTGGAGACAGACCTGTTAATGAAGGCCATACAAAACCTATCAATTTCATAAACCAGCTGGTGTTCAATTTCCATGGCAAAAAAAGCTCACAGAGAAATACAACAAAAAATTCTACATAGTCATGTAATTTTTAAAATGCTATAGAAAACAAAGTAATGTATTTGTACCTCGTAAGTTAATCCTTCTTATTTATTTTTTAATATACAGGCCTGGATGGAAATATGGAATTTTTGTCAAAATATGCTGTGGAAATTGATAATTTCTGGAGGAGCCAGCATTTGTACTGAAGGTTTTTACTTTTATTTCCCAGTAGGTTATTAATGTCACAATACGAATAACTTACCTCTAGTATGTTTGTAATCTTTTGTCTGAGGTGTTCAAGGCTACTATTCTTCATCAACATATCTTGTTTGTGAAAGTACTGTTGACCCAATATCCAGATGAGGCATCTGGAAAGTTTTTTAAGTATGACAGTAAATGGTAACAGAATGAGACAAGTTAGACACATTATTATTCTGGACATTGGTAACAGCCTTCTTGAGTAGCCTGGGTTTGATATTTTGCACGATGCTTTAACTTTTCTTCAGATGGTGACATCCACAGATTTTTCCACAGATTATTTATAAAAGAAAAAAGGCAATAAAAATAACAGACCCCCTAGCTGAGGTCATGGATGTCCTGTAGTGATTCAGAGTAGGTGTTTACCCAAAGAGGAATGGGACAGAGGGAGCTGTGAGGCTCCCTAAGCATTCACATCAACATGAGTCTTGGTAGCCATAGAGCTCAGCAGGGTTCAAAGCTACAGCCCCAGGCCAGCCTGTTGCTTGCTACCTGGAGCACACTCATGACTGCAATGAATTCACTGAAGGAGGGGTGGGGAAATGCCTTTTTCTTCTTACTTCACAGATGCTAGATCACTCACATTTCCCCAAGCTTCTGCCAAATCTTTTCTCTCTACTGCCACTCTTCAGCAGCTTATTTATCTAGTGAGCTGGAGATTCACGGAAGAGTTGACAACACCATCAAGACTTGTTCATTTCACTCTGAGGTATCTCAGTGTGAATACTTTACACAGAAACTTTTTTAGTACCAGTTCTGCAGCAAGTGCAACTTTTTTTTTTTTTTTTTCCCCATACCAAAAGGTATGTGGGGTGTGCTTGAAGGGAGTAGTGTTGCCATCTGTACAAAGAGTCGATGGATGTTAATTCTTCCACAGACATCTGGCCAGAACTTACAGCTAACAGCTGACACTCCACTTCACCATATGCTTTAGAAACTCTAAGGAAAAAAATAGCTGTGGATAATTATCTCATCAATAGATATGGTATTTGCACCTTAAAGTCTAGTTGCTACACTAGTGAGCAAAATTTTTCATACTTTGGTGCTGCTTTATTTTTTCCTTAGCTGTTAAAATGAGGCCTTACATCTCCAGTGCTACCAATTTGGTCCCTCACAGATTTCATTTAATCTCATCAGCTGGCTCTTATGACGACACTAGTTTATAGAAATAAATGAAAAAAAGTTATTTAAGGGGAATGGCATGATGCTGCTTTCACTCTGCTTTGAAACACGTGGCAGTATGAAGGCATAGACTTGGCAAATTGCAAAGGCACTTTTATTAATCAACAGATGTGATACCATGATTTTAATTACACTTCTGTTGGAATTTAGTATCCATAGCTACTTCTCAATAATAATTTAAGAACCTTAGAATTGATAGTAATTGGAAAGAGACAGGACTTACTATATTTATATGCTCTGGAACTATGTAAATCAATGGCAACTGGCGCAGTGATTCCTGTGGTCTTTGGATCACCTCCTTCACACTTCTGTGCCTATCTTCTTCCCCTAGGTTTTCCAAAAATTGCTCATTCTGCTTCTTGTGCATGTTACTTACAGGACAAAAAGAGAAGTAGAAAGCTATTTATCAAGTGATTGTAAAGCTACCTAAATGAACCTGAAAACAAAAGTAATGCCTGAGTAGCTTGTGATTTACTCCATGTTTACATTAAAGGACGTAATTGCAAGCTGACAACTCCTTTTCAATCTCCTGTCAAGCCTTCTTTCCTACCGTATTGCTTCTGACATAACATGAGAACTTCATGTGTTAAAAATACTTGTTGGAAAGCTCTAGTTCCTTCACAACTTATTTTTGTGAGGTAAAAAGTTCAGTGTAGGGTTTCATTCTGATCAGCAAAAAATTAATGAAAATAGATTGGTTCTTCACTTGTGTCCAAACCTGTCTCTATTCTAGCTCCATGACTTACTTCTAGGCATCCCGAACATAAAAGATTAAATAAAGAAGGTTGTTAAACACAAAAGAACCCAATATCACATTTTATGGGTCTGAAATACAACTCTGTAGCTTTATACTTCTCAAAAACATGCTTTATTGGTAAATACCGAGATTGAAATCTTGTCTCAGTTGTTAGTGATAGTTCTACCATTGTAATGGGGTGAGGAGAGAGACAGAGAGTTCACCATTAAGGTAGGTGATATTGTAGGGCTAATATACATCCTAGCATAAAATTGAGAAGCTGAAGTTATTTTTGTTGTTGTTATTATTACTGTAATAGTAGCCTATATATGATGATAGGAGAGATTAATTATTCTGTTTGGCTCTTGGGTTTCTTTTTATGTCTCTGATTTTTAGGTTAGCTGTGGAGGAAGTTTTCTGTGGGGTAACCATGAAAGGCACAAAGCTTTTTTTTCTATTCTTATTAACAATCTGAAATATTGGATGGTAATAAATTAGCAATGTTAACAAAAATGCAAATGTTATCAATGCTAGAAAATTTCAGAGGCCTTCAGTGAGCAGTGTGGTAACAAGTGAAATCTAGATATAAGTAACGCACAATGATGCACCCTAGGATAAAAAAAAAAATCCCTTTGATTCTTCATGTACATTACTGAGTTCTGGTTAAGGTGCCAGCATGCAGACAAGAGAACTGCCATCACTGTGGAGAGCTATGTCTGTTCCTTTTATATAGTGAAAGAGAAGTAACAAAGAGCTTGTTCTTTGTGTTTGGTGTAAGTTGAAGGGAAAGAGTGGCAGAGGTATTTCTAAATCATCTTCATCTCCTGAGGATCATGACGGTCCAGGCTAACCTGGATTGGAATAAATGTGAAACTGCTCTGATTATGACACCTAGGAAGGTCTCCAAAGACCTTGCTACTGCCATAGTTTCTTTCTGTAGGACTCAGTGGTATCTGAGCAGACTTACAGAAAAAACCATGCTAACTATGTGGCCAGAAGAAATTAAACTTCAATTTGATCTGGATGCAAATTACAGTAAAACAACCTGGGGAATGCCAGTTGTGAAGCAAAGGGCAATAGTGGAAGATCAAGGCTGTTTGTCTATATTAAAATCAATATGTGATGTTAACATCATGCTAACTCCTGATAACTTTGAAAACCAGGCTCACAAACCTCTTCAGATGTCTTTTCCTTACATTGCAGAGGTATGGGTTGCTCCCGGTCAGGTCCGTTGTTCACACACACACTTAACCATGACTGGGTCTTCATCTAGGATGAAGCTGCCTGATCTCTAAATCAAAAAAGAGTACTATGATTTGTACTGTTAGAGGGAAAGCCTGAACAGGATAGGAAATGAATGTTTGTCTCCTAGGGGGGTAGAACAAGGAAGCATTCATTCTTGAATGTAGGGAATTAAGTAAAGAAATCTTTATCAATGTTAGATTTACTTCTCTTTTGAACTACGTACATGGAGAAAAAGAGGTCATGAATATTCAGTGGAAGTAAGCTCAAAATTTGAGCTTCCCCTTTTTGGTGGAGCAGGCACAGCTTGACAACCTACATGTCAGGAAAAATAATTAGGCCAAAGGGGTCGCTAATACACTCAAGTCAGGGCTCAAAAAGCAGTTTCCAGTGTGTCTTTTTACAACCAGACCTGCTGCTCTTGTCTGAGCTAAGTATGTTATCATTAGCTTACAACCTCTTCAGCCTGTACATCTGAGTCTCTGTTGAATGACAGAAGCCTAAAACCAACATAACAATATTTGGCTTCTCATACAGAGCTGGTAAAGTCAAATGATAATAAACAGTGCACATCAGTATCATTCAGCAGAGCATGAGCTCAGCCCAGACAGATACTGCTTGCACTGTTTTTTTGAAAACACCCATTTGAAAGCAGATGATTTTGTGAATTCCAGACCAAGTGTTTCTCTTCTCCAGTGCCTCCAGCTCTAGAGCCCATCATGAATCTTTTCTTCCTTACCATGAAAGTTTGCCCAATGACTGTAGCAAAAAGGAGCCAGCAGTGCTGGCTCACTGTGTTCTTTGTCTCTGGACAGATCAGAAGTTGCGTTGTTACCGTAAAAGAGGGTTTTCATTAGCAGCTATTCTCAAATTCAGTTGATATGCAAGTTTAAGTTGTCTGCAAAATCTCCAAAGTGCAAGAATATCATACTGCCTCATTCTTTAAAACTAATCTTGCAAATAATGTCCTAAAATCTTTATTGTAATCATGATAATTGCATATTGATTTGTAAAGCATCCTTATTGCATCATCAGCATACTGTGCACAAGACCATCAAACAAAGGACAGTGCATGAGCCTGGTCCTGCCTGATGACTTCAGCGGGTTTTATGTGTGCTTCATATATTCTTTAACACATAAATGAAGGTTTGGTTGTGTTTGAAGGAGGAAAAATGATAATGAGCATGTAGTGAATAGGAGCTTCCTGGCCACTTTGCTGTTAGCTTTTTTGCAATACAAAACAGTTTAGGTTAAATTCAGACTACTTTCCTCAAATCAGTGTAAGATGAGACGTAAAGTTATTTGTTAACTGTACTTGTTTAGTTTCCATCTGTGATAGAATCATAACATTAGTTTTCCAGGAACTGAGCTAAGAAAAATAATCAAATGAAAATAAACTGGATTGGGGAGTAACCTCTGGTTAATTAATTTCTTATAAATAATTTGGGCTCAAATATTTTTTCCTGTTACACCAGGGGAATTTTAGGGAATAAACTGATTGCAATGATATTATTTGGGAAGTACAGTTACACAGCCAAAAAGCATGAAAGCCATCCATTTCCCAAATACAAATAAACAGCTTTTTAAAATGAACTCAGTGTTTCCTTTCCAACATCTCCACTTATCTCACTGTAAACTGTGGTTAATGACTTTTAGTTTCATTTGTAAGGCAGGTCCCCCATTGTGGATTTAGAAGCCTAACTGCAGGATTTTCTTCAGGAAATTCTGACTCTGGTCTCTAATGTACTCTTCAGATATGACAGAAATATATATTTTCTATGAAGAGACAGAATTAAACAGATTTATTCTAATTATCAGGTAACTTTGCTGTATTGTGTTTCAAAACAGACGGTACTTTGGTGAGAAAATTGGGCTGTACTTTGCGTGGTTAGGCTGGTACACGGGGATGCTCTTCCCAGCTGCCTTCATTGGATTGTTTGTCTTTTTGTATGGAGTCACCACTTTGAACCACTGCCAAGTCAGGTAATGTGAGCACTTTCATGAGGGAATTTCCATCTGTGGGCTATTATGAATAATTTAAGAGATCTTAGTATGCATTTTTAATTATTTCATTTTGAACTGTTGAATGAATACTCAGGAAAAGACTGCTTGATTCTCATAAGGTACACAGTATCAAGCTTCCCTTGTTTTGTGCTCCTGAATTGAGATGGGAGGCAATGTTGCTTTCCCAGCTCCAGTTGTGACAGTGCTGGAAACTCAGCATGAAATGTGGTAAAAGTACATTACTGTTGTAACAGGCTGGAAAAAGAGTGGGGAATTTTCACTCTCTTGAAGGCCTTTCCCACCGATCCACCACAAGTAGGCATTCTTCAGAGGAAGAACCCCCTGGAGTTTCTGCTGAGTGCTGCATCGCTACATTCTTGCACACTTAAGACAAGTCACAAGAATAAGTTGAACTTAACTTTTATCTGCAGTCATCCTCACCCTCCATCTACCAAAGGTCGCTTCTGACTCAATGAGAAATTGGAAATGGTAAAGAGATATTGCTAGTCTGGCCATGAAAAACTGTCCTCTGCAGTTATGACTGTAAACTCAGAAGTCTTAGACAGTCAGTAAATATTAATTATACACATGCAGTTATGGATATCTTGGCTTCAGTTACAGAAGCAGTATTGTTCAATAAGCAACTAAGTATTAGTGAAACTTAAAAATCCATTTTAAGAATGATTGTTCTGCATCAAACTATTAATTTATTTGTTTTCTACTTTTCCAGTAAAGAAGTCTGCCAAGCTACAGATATCATAATGTGTCCTATATGTGATAAATACTGTCCCTTCATGAGGTTGTCAGACAGCTGCGTTTATGCCAAGGTACATTTTAAACTATGACAGTAGAGATGTTTTCTTTGTAAAAGCACTAATTTTGCCTTTTGAATTTGTCTTTAGTGAGCTTAAGTAGATAAAATCTTGAAAGGACAGATCAAGTTCAGCCAGTATTACCATTCATTGTCTTCTACCAAGACTTACTTTGAGTTGTAAAACACTTGAATGCAGTTTGCACTTAGAGATTCAGCAGATTCAGTCATGTTGTAGATTCATGTGCTGTGATGTCCTCGGCATCAACTTTTTATCTTATGATTCATGGTCTGTACGTGGCTCCATAAAATGAATGCTTTGGATCTGAAATGATGTTCACACCTCGTGTTGACAGGGGTCAGTCCCAGGCCAGGCTGGCATATAGTCTGGTCAATAGATGTGCATTTCACATCTCAAGGAAAGGGTCCTCAGGATTGTCAGGTCAGCTGCACTCATGATCACATTAATTTTATTAGCTGAAAATAGAAAATAAAGCCTTATTATCCCAAATTGATCACACTATTAATATATCCCTCAGGTAACCCACCTTTTTGACAATGGAGCTACTGTCTTTTTTGCTGTTTTCATGGCAGTGTGGGGTAAGTTTTTGTTTCTGTGTTTAGTAATTACACAATCTTTTTCTTAAAGATTGGGATGCAACATAGGCCTTCGTGATTTCCAGCACACTTTTTTCAGACACTGGGAAAAACAACATAGTCTTGATTCTTTCCTGTTTCTGCGGAAGGAAGATGGGAGTGGTTGAAATTAGGTTTTGATGTGATAATAATTTTAATTAAAATAAAACCATGAACATATTATGTAGTGTTTATGTGGATAGTTCTATTCTGGAGGATTTTGTAATTGTTTTTCAATCTTTTGGCACTGAGGCCTTTTCTCTGTTTCTGTTCAGGGCTTCTCTTAGCTTAGGGCAGCTCAGTGTAGTGTCTGAACTAAAATGAATTAATGTATTGTTTTTCCCACCTTGCAGAAAGGCAGTAAAGCCTAAATACATGTAAGCTGGTTATAATTAAAGCAAAATGATTAAATAAATAGGAGATTTAGTTGAATGACAAATTGATCCAAGAGTGGTCTAACTGTTGCCATGGAGGCTGAATTTTGCCCATAGGACAGTTCTATTTCTGGCTCAACTATTTTTCCTACTGTGGTCTTGTACTCAGAATTGAAAGCAAGAGGAAACAATAACTTCTGGGAGCACAAAAAGTCTTTCAAACATGCTTTGAGCATGCCCAGGCTCTTAGCTGCTACCATATCATTCTGAGTGAAAATGGTTCTCAGCCTTGAAAATAGCATCCATCTCACAGCTCTGGGTGCTTGAGCTATCCTAATTTAGCCATTGTTCGCCTGTTCTTACACATCTCTAACTGCTTCAGAAAGGTGTTCAAGTAATTCTTATAATCTTTAAAATTTTAAACTGCAAATCTCTTTACCGAGCCACAAGAAATACCCAGGAGGCGTCATCAGAGCCATCAGGATAACGCAGATTAGCCTACCAGTCTGTTTAAGTTCCTTCCCCCAAACTGTTCTTGTCTTCATCAACTAATTAATTTAGGTCATATACCAATCAAGCCTATCCATGCCATTTCGTACAATATTGACAGTATTAAAATACCACAAAATACTTTAAGGAAAAAATCCACCAATCATGCAGATTTTATGCTGCTTCTTGATATTTCAGCTTTGATGTGGAGCTACACCAGAGCTGAGAATCACCAAAATTTCTAAGCTTTAAAGACTTTTTGTATGTCTACTCAGCTTTCCCAAACTCTTTCTCTGTGTCCTTACTGAAGTTGAGAATTTGCAAGACAGTTTAGATGCAGGGACTTCCATCTTAGCTGGGAAGACTGATGAGTGAACATCGCTGACCATTTACATCACTATTCCTAACTGCTGGTGAGCATGTCTTTAGAGTGCAGCTTTTTACACTGGTGCTTTTGTTCTTTTTTAACCATAACACTGCTTTCAGGAAATAGCCAGGCTCACAGCGTTGCACCTGTGTCTTAGCATTGCCCAGAAGCAGAGCTGTAGGAAAAGCAGTTCTAGTTAAGGGGAGTCCCTTACTCAAGTAGCCATGTCTGGTCTTCCTTCATGGTCACTGCCTGGGAGAAGGCTGGCCAGGCTGAACATACCCGGCTACAAAATGTTGTAGGTCCTCTCTCTTTCCAGTCTCTAGTTGACAGGACCTGCACCTCACTTTGGTTAGCCTTAGCTTCCTCCTAAGTAAATCTAAGTAATCTAAGTAGATTTTATAACTAATTGGCTCACAGCTTGTTGCTGTAAAGCCAGGTGGAATTGTAGCTTTTCCAGTTGAAGTACTGGGGAAAGCTAGTGCAAAGGTGTCACTGTCTAGATGTTTCCTGAAGCTCAGTGGCAAAGTTCTGTAACTGTCCAACAGGAGACTCCAGCTATTCATCATTTCTAATGCTTTGCTAGACACAAGGTGGGCTGATGGTAGTTTCTCTGCCTGTTCATATTCTTTGGGGGACAAAGGGACACGGGAAAAGTAATTTAAAAAATTTCTTTTTGTCTACCTTTAGAAGCACATTTCCTTTATCAAAGGAAGTAGCATTAGAAAACTTGATGAAAGGCGAAGTTGGAAGGAGGAAAAAAGGCCCAGCTTGAAGAAATTTACACTTTTTTCAAGCAATAAGAAATGCCAACATAAATCATTTTTTCTCTATATATCAGTAGAATAAAATATATTACCTTCCTTCATACCTTGCCTTCAGTGTAAAACATTCACACTGATCTGCTCTCTGAGAATACAGAATATAATGAGGTTCTTCAGCAATATTCCTGGTATATAGAATATATTCCAGAAATCAGGATGCATAAATTAAGTGGTGTTCTGAAATACAGTAAGGAAAGGATTTCTGAGAGAAGGTCAGGATTAAGCTAGTTGCTGTGAGTGGCCATTTGCATTACTAGATTAGATCACAACTTGTTTCGAAAGCATCTGTGGAAATGATGTTAAGACAGCTGTTTGTACAAGAGGATGTTGAGGACTGAGCTGCAAGGTTGCGTCCTGAAGCAGGGCAAGCATAGTACAGAAAAAGCTAGAGAAAGACCTGAAAGTTAAGGCCGATGACAAATTCAAAATTCCAAGCAGGATTTTTGGAGGATTCTCAGCATCTGGTTTAAACATACCAATCAAAAAGTGGGAGAATGATAAGTAAAACTGTGTCCTGTTCAGCTGTCAGTCAGAAAAGAATGCTGTTGTGTGAAATAGAATATTAGTGATTACTTGAGTAGGAAAGAAGCTGAGGCATTTCAAAATGCAGTACTTTTTAGAAGACCTCAGTAGTACAGTGAATCAATCAAAAAAGGTTATTTATAGCACATTTTAAAATATTCTAGCAAGGGAAAAGTGCATATTGACCTGGATAGTGGGAGAAAAGTGTGCCACGGTAAAAGCTAAAACAGCATTCTGCAGATCAGCCTATTTGCTATTTAATGATTTGAAAATATCTTTCTAAAGAAGCTTCCAGATCTGCACATACTTACTGTGACAGGTGTTAAATATACTAAATATACATGTCTAGATTTCTCACTCCAGGTGTGTGAAAAGCAAGACACAAAAGAAGTATGGTTCAGCAGACACGTATCTGGGAGGTTCATGCCTGTGGCCTCATACGCCCACTTGAGTCCTGCTTCCAGCTGCTCTTTGGAATGGAAACAGAGTGGTAGTAATCAATCAGGCTTGTTTTTCCCAGGTCATCAAAAAGTGCAGGGCTGCTTGTTTAGCCTGTACAAAATAATATGAGCTGATGAGAGAAAAGCAGCTCCACCAGAAGACAAGTCAAGAAATGAACATTGTGCTGCTTCAGCAGCATCAGAGCCTCATTATCACTTACTAGTTGTACAGATCCTAACCAGTCATACTGCAATTATTACAAAAAGTCATAGAACCATTAGACTTAGGAGATTGAACTGACTTTATTATTAAATCAAAGCAGCTAGTTACCTAGTGAAACATAACTCCAGCTTTCAGAAAAACGATGACATGATATATGAAAATGCTTTCAAACCAAATAGCTGCCTCCTTAAACATACTTTTGATATCTTACCTTATCTGCTTGCAGTATTAATTTTCTCATCGTATCTTAGTTGTATTGGCTAATACATTAAAATATAATCATTCTTACTGACTAAAAATTCACTTTCACCAAACTGATGCCAGTGCTTAGTGTTATGTCATGTCATTATCAATATGCTGCAGTAGGGCAGGTGGTCCATTAAGGAGGTGCTTTTAGGACTGGATATGGAACATGTTGCCAGGCTATTGTGACATTGTTACAGCTGATACTGTGCTATCTCATGAACAAAGAGGTTAATTTTCTCTGTGGTTATCAGCCTGATGCTTCTCAGTGAGCAATAAAGGGAAGAGCCAAACCTCACAGTGTGAGAGAAAGGCTTTCCATTGATTTGTATTAGCTTTAGGCAGCTTCTACATTCTTTTAATAAAACAAATTAAAAACAAAATGAAACTGTAACCATAAACAGTCTTGGTATTAATCTCGAGATATTTTATGCCTGAGCACTTCCTTGATTGTTCTTTCCATTACAAAATGGAAGCACAGTCATGTACTGGCATATTACACTATCTTGAACTCTGCCAATAACACAGCTGCACAGCTGCAGAATGTTTAACTGTCAGATGTTACTGACACACCATGTATATACCCTCTCATGTAATGTAAAAGAAATGGTCTGGATTAGAAAGGTGTATGACAATTCCTCAGATTTGCAAATATACTGGAATGTTCATCCTCTGGGTTCTGGTTTCTGTGTGTTGTAAGTGGTCTCTGAAGAAGGAAAGGTACTGCTTTATCTAGAATAGGCCCAAGAAACCTTTAGCTTCATCAGAAATGTGCTATATCTAGTAATGATGAGTCACGGGAACAATTTTATTCTTTGAGAGTCCTCCCTTGCTGATGAGAAATTAAACATTCTCATTCAGCACAAAATGAAATCTCTAAAGCCTCAATCATACATGAAGGAAGCAAAATAATCCTTAGAAAGCAATGCTTTTTGAAAGCAGTTTTGATCATCAGCATGATTTGCTGTTCAAAGGAGCCCATTTATGCAAAGAAATGAACA
The DNA here is from genome assembly GCA_024611175.1 of Megaceryle torquata. Taxonomy (NCBI): domain Eukaryota; kingdom Metazoa; phylum Chordata; class Aves; order Coraciiformes; family Cerylidae; genus Megaceryle; species Megaceryle torquata. The sequence goes on along the minus strand of JANIJG010013918.1, from coordinate 30,638 downwards.
GCTTCGTTCAACGGTTCTGTGGTAGTCATTAACATTTGCTTGACTTAAAAACAGTTTTGTATTTTTTTTCTATTTGCTTCAGCAACTGTTTTTCTGGAGTTTTGGAAAAGAAGGCGAGCAGTAATTGCTTATGACTGGGACTTGATAGACTGGGAAGAAGAAGAGGTTTGTATAAAAAAAAATGTACTCCTTAATCTTTAATACAAAGAGATTTGGGTAAAAATGTACACATGCTTCCTCTAGGATGTGAAGAAACACTCACCATGCCAAACTGTCCCTTCTTTATTACACCTCTGTAAATCTAAATTAATTTAAATATGAGTGGCTGCTGTGGGAGATTTCAGGAAAAAAATGTACTCTGGGGGAAGCTTACAAATACTGCTTTTGAATCCAGGGAAATTCTTGACAGCCCAGGGTACCATGAATTTTGTTAATTGAGCTTTTATCTATTCTTTTAGGTAGCCATTAAGAATATTGATGGGGATAAAGCCTTGTGAGGCTTGTACCAGCTTCTGAACATTCAGGTGCTGATTACCTAGGTAAACAGTGCTGCAGAGAAACTGAGAGAGATGAACCAATTCAAAGGACATAATTCATCCTCTGTTGGTAGAGGAAATCCCCTCAGGTTGGAAACTAAAGAGTGAGCAAAAAACGACATTTTTCTGCGGTGGTTACCAGAAAGAGGCAACATGCTCTTGGGACTGAGAGCTGAGGTCTTAGTGGAACTAGGAGGTTTATTATGCAGGAAAAAAGCAAGGTTTGGTGGATATAGAAGAAAAAGTATTCCTTAAGTGGGGTTTGGATGTACAGGTCTGCTTTCCTTCTTTTCAGAGACTGTCCTGAAGCTCTTGGAGGGACTGTAAGAGGATGCTGTAGTGGTCTAAATGCAGTTGAACTTCTGTATTGCTACCTCTGTAGAATTTATTTTTCATTAATGCTGCCAGCAGAGAAAGAGATTTCTGATTTACGGGAATTTTGTTTTTACAAGGCAATGTAGTTCAATGCAGCCATGAAAGAGTACAATTGCTCATTTGCTGGTAGGATGTGTGGTTTTTTAAATACTTAATGAATAAGAGAATAATCTAGGAACATAAAATTAAAACTGGAAATCAAGGGGTTTTTATAGCAACAGGAATGTCATTATTTGTGCACATAGGCTGTCAATTCTTGGTGTTACTTCAGGACCATTGAAACTTCAAGACTATATTTACAAAATACTCTGAGTGTCAGGAGGATGGAGCCAGGCTCTTCTCAGTGATGTCCAATGATAGGACAAGGGGCAATGGGTGCAAACTGGAGCATTGAGATTCCAGAGAAATATAAGGAAAACCTTTTTCATGTTGAGGGTGACAGAACAGTCGAACAGGCTGCCCAGGGGGGTTGTGGAGTCTCCTTCTCTGGAGACATTTAAAACCTGCCTGGACACATTCCTGTGTGACCTGCTCTAGGTGGTCAGACTAGATGATCTTTCATCATCAGTTAATTTAAAAATACTTAATTTCCTGGTAAAGTTGTTGTCCTGAAGTGATTGCTTTGCTTTTTTTTTTTTTTTTTTTTTTTTTTTTTGTGTTTTTTTTTTTTTTTTTTTGGTTTTTCATGTAATAATACTAAGTGATTTCTGGCTGCTGTGGGTAGCACTTGGGGTTTTTTGCTCAGGTATCAGCACAGCAGCTCCAAGCCCCTTCAGAACCAGGCCCCACATTCTTTCTCCTTTCTATGCATATGCCTAAACTCTACTTTCAACTTTGCTGCTACTCCTGAAAGTGCATGTACTCTTGCAGAACCTGGAGGAAATCATTCTGATGGAATATTTGCTCTCTGCTTTCTAAGCTTTTTAAGAGTATTACAATGCCTATGAAAATAATAAGCACTGAAAAGATATAAGAAAGTAGAGTTGCTAGATTTTTCCCCTTCTAGTCAGAAAGCCTGAAAGAGCTTCTGGTAATTGAAACAATCCTTATAGAAATCTGAAATACATAAATGTTTATTTTAGGATATCTGCCAAATAACATTATTTTTTATAAGAGGTGCTTATGTTTCACGGGCAGATTATTTGTTTGGCCTACAGGATGATATATGCATTTTGGTAATTTTCAAAGGATACCTGCTCCCTGCTGATGGTCAGCTGGTCTCTTATTCTCACACCGAGCTTTTTTCCAATTATCTCTGTGAACTAGACCTTACTCAGGTACCCTGGAGCAGTGGTGAGTGTACCTCCTCCAGAGCTATTCATTGCACCTTATAACAGCTCTAGAGGGAGCTTTATTAGTTTCTACAGCAGGAGGTATCATCTTTTTCAGAAGCAGCGTGCCAGACGGTACCTTTCCATCTCAAATTAGATGTTAAAGATGCCAATAGGAACGCATCTGGCTGCTTCTCAAAGATTTATATGACCAGTCATCAGAGCATCAGTATGTCATTGGCATTTGAGGCATCAGTTCCTCCTTTGTCCAGGGTTCAGTGGGATCCCAAGAGTGGAAGCTGACTGCCTTCCAGAGGTGTCTTCTCTGAAGATCCTATAGCTGCCAGTGCCCATACCTAGTGCGCAACGCAAGCATGTCCATGCTTTAAGGTCATCTCTACAGACCACTACCTTCTCTTCTTGAGCATCCAAATTTCCATTTGCACTGGGGTCTTTGCAGGACTTTTCATCTGAGACAGTCACAGTTTGGAAGCAGGTATTGAGATCTTTTCACTGTTCTGTGGTTTGGTGTCCACCTCTTCACTTTGCCATTGCCTTCAGCTGCAAAGAGGATGACCTGAAAACCAGAGGCTTTGCAAGAAGACTTACTTCTGGGGGTGCTATCATTGTCCCAGTGATCAAGATTCAGATTTTCAGTCTTTTACAAATCTCTTTTCTACATCTGGGATATAGAGGATAATATATCCTTGATCTAGAATGGATAGGACTCCTGCAAGAATTCACCTATTGAAAGACTCGCAGGCAGTGAGACAGTGGGACCAACTCTGGCACTGACAGGCTCTATTGCGCCTGCTTTTTTTCTTTTGAACGGGGGATTTCCTCGATGTGGGGGGACCCAGAGAGACAGCAAGGAGTGGCAGAGTCTGCAACTCTTGCAGGCATGCTCGTGACAGTGACACAGCCGGGAGGTGTTGCTGGGAAGCCATGGGAGATTTAAACACCGGTGAAACCGGAAGTGCCGCTATATCGGAGTCAGTGATACAAGGTGGAAGCAGAGCAATAAGTAGGATTACAACCCTGGACTTCCACAGGGCTAACTTTGAACTCTTCAAAGATCTACTTGCAGGAATCCCATGGTCTAAAACTCTGGAGGATAAAGGAGCCCAGGACAGTTGGTCAACTTTTAAATACCACTTCCTCCAGGCCCAAGATGGGTGCGTTCCATTGAGTAAAAAAATGAGTAGACATGCTAGGAGACCTGCATGGATGAGCAGGGAGCTTCTGAAGGAGATTTCAAGGAAAAAAGAAATGTACAGCTGATGGAAAAAGGGACTTGTCACTTGGGAGAATCGTAGAGAAGTCAGAGCATGTAGGAAGGCAACAAGGAAGGCCAAAGCCCTCTTAGAACTTAAACTGGCAAAGGAAGTAAAAGAGAATAAGAAGGGCTTCTTCAAATTTATCAGTGGTAAGAAGAATAAGGAAAGTGTGGGCCCACTGCTGAATGAGGCGGCAGCCCTGATAACTGGGGATGCAGAGAAGGCAGAGTTGCTGAACACCTTCTTTGCTTCAGTCTTTACTCCTAAGAC